>JAVDBV010050801.1:0-11665 GCA_032619315.1 Piper longum
ACTGTTCGACATTGGCAGATGATATGGTGGCTGTTACATTCACTCCATTTCCACCTGCATGTGCCACGTGTACACCCTAATTATATGGTTGTATAGAAACTTAAACATATGAATTACGAACTTGTCATGGATGTCAATATTTCCTAAAATCACAGTATAAGGAACTTACTTTGTTTGGCTTTCCGATTTAGTTAGTTTTTTCCCGTTCTTTATAAATTGTTCCTTTTATCAGAAGTGCATCTGAACTTTGCCCGCAGACATCTTGAATTAACAGTGTTGTCACTACTTAGGCTACTGTTGAAGAAGTAGGTAACCCAACTTTTTTTTTTTAAAGAATTTATTTATTGACAGAAAGTTACCAACCGGCAAGGTGTGCAAGCAGTTTTGACGAATTGTCTGCGCATTATCCATTATAGCAGATTGACAATTTTTCATATGCTCAAAATGATAAGAACAAATCTTCATATTTTCTTTGATTCTATCCTGTCGTGTAATTTTGCGAAGAGGAGAACAAGGGTGGGCCAGGTAAATCTCTCATCTTTTTGCATAGTGTGGTTGAATTTGAGAAGTGAGTTGAAAAAGAACCCAGTTCACATGAGGTCCCCATTGAATGATCATTGCTATTTTAGCTCGAACATTTATTTAGCAGCTTCATCTTTGGTGGGTTTTGTGCTGTTGATAAATGACGGATAGTGACAAATGACAAGCACCATATATGTGATAGAATTGGCTCCGACACACTAGTTGCTCATCAACTTCACACTTGTTACCATCTCGTCATGGCCGCATCAAGGATAGTAGTAGCTGCAACCGAAAGTCTCTTTCATGACCATCTTTTTGCCAAGTTGCCGACATCTCTTCTTTTACATCAGCTGCATTCTTTCATTCCTTCAAATCACATTCATCTCACCCTTCTTCTGCACCATTTTACTTTGCAAGTTTTATTTATATGCCAATAAGCTTGTAGAAATCAGATTATAGATGTACCAAAAGGTAATTCAAACTCATGTCGAACAGAAATCTGAAATTGGGAATTTGTTCACTTCAAAATAATGAAGGGGAAAATGCTTTTCCACATCTTTCAGACTTCGTTGTATAGTTATGACATTGTGCACAAAAAAATTGTGCGAATACCAATGATCAAGTATTCTTCTTTAAACTTGCAGTATCTATAGATCAAGTATAGTAGTGTAGTATTCACTTATTATTATTTTTCATTATATTCACTACAAAAAAAAAATGACTTAACCGTGGAGAAAAAATTTTCTTTGTATAATTGAAAATATTTGAAGGTTAATGTGTTAATTTTTTAACTTTTCTCCATTACAAATATTATTCTTCAATTTTGAAACGTAGAGAAAAATAGAGCGGAGAAAAGAAGGGTGGCATTTTTTGGCGTGGTAAAAGTTTGAAAATTAATACATAGTTACCTTTAAAAATCTCTAAATATAGAAATTAAAAATGTAGACTTTTTCTCCACAGTAAAAATTGACGCGGAGAAGATGTGAAGAAAAAAACCAATACACCTCATTACTTATATCCACGTCATTTTTTGCCAAACAGTTGAAAAAAACCAAATAGTTTGGAGCGATTAGACATGCAATAACAATAATAAGGCCAAAGAGTGAGTCTTTTGATCCAACCCATAACCAATGTATCAGAAAAGTTGTCACCTGATTGCAACAACCGCCTAATAAGTGAAATCCAAATATTATGAAAACTAAGCAACAACCAATTATAGTTGGCGAGCCACTGTAGACTCTTTATGCAGCTTTCTCCATTTAATCAAATCCTCAACTTTGTCATGGTTAGGTTGCAGACAAATATAAGTCGGCGGTATTTAATTAGCTTTCTTTGATCAAGTCATATTCATCAATCAAATAGGTATATATACAATTGAAGTACATCTGCACCATATACATGCATTGAACTGGTCTTCCAAATATTAGTAATGAACGTACGTTATTAGATTTCATATAAATAATAGTTTCTAGGCGAAGTTGAAAGTGCACCTAAAATAGGTTTAACTCAGTTTTAAAAAATCCAAAGAATTGTGATAAATTATTGATAATGGGATCCTCATGTCCTGATTTATCATCCATATTTTCGCATAGTTTTGGATTTAGGGTTCGGATATCGGTGGGAAGGATATTAGCGTTCATTCAATATAAGGTGTTTTATCCATCAATAAAAAAGCCATACCTCATATAATTAAAATGTTTTGCTGGGTCTAGCTAGTACTAAATCAAGAATTGGTTAACATGAAAATGTCAATTTAAAGCGTCATGATTTTACTCTTTCAAAAAAAAAAAAAAAAGTTAGATGGCGTTCTAAAAGAAACTCAATCGGTTAGACTAGGTGCAATAGTTTTTGAGAAGGTTCTAAGCTGTGGACAATTGTTTAATGGAGCGGCCGGCAACCATGCTTAATGAGTCCTGCAATTGATCTTTCTTTCTTCTCTGAAATTACCGGGCTTTTCTTGTGAGCTATATCTTTGTGTGTGTCAGTGCTGGGTAGGCTCCTCTTGTATTAAATTGTTGCATTTACGCCACAAGGTTTCTCTGCGTGCATGCCTCCAGAAATTTACCAGACGATGTTATAAATGAGAACTGTAATTGCACCACCACATAGTAAATGAGAATTTAAGTTTATTTATGTATAATATATGTGTAAGAAACACCTGGCTTCTTCCTCTTTTACTCCTTGATGTCTATCTAAATTAAAAGTGTCTTTATAAAGAAGTGAAGATGACAAAACTTTTACAGTTTGATGCTCATGTATATTAATGACAACTCTTATACATCTCCTTTATGGCTTTGGACCTTAGCTCAATGAACTATTCAATGTTTGTTTAATTAATGTATAAATAAGTCATTTAATTATAAGAAGATCCGTGCCAGTGTGGAGTTTGCTTTGGGTAGATAGTAATTTGGAATTAGTATGCTTAATTAATTATTATGGTGGTATTATATACATTGTTATTATATGAATGACAACAAAGTGACAAGTCGTGACTAACAAAAACGAGTTGCATAATCACTTTTGTTAGTAATCCCTTGGATTTTTTATTAAATACAGTTAATGTTAAAGAACTAAATAAGATTTGGAGTTGGCCGCGTGGTTTTGTACCTAATTAAAGTAGGACACTGGGCATCAGTTAATAGAATCAAAACCAGTTGAGGTCTTATTTATGTTAACATTTTGTGCGTTTTCAATAAAAAATAATATAATTTGTTGACTTTAGTAATAAATATTTGTTTACACATGAATACTTAAACTGTCCATGCCCCTTCCTAGCATTTTCCAATTAATTAAAGAGGGAGGCAAAACTAATAACTAAGTAAAGTTAAAGAAAAATAATATTCAATAGCATAATATAGCACCCCAAGATGCGCAATGTTTACCTTTTAAAAACTATAATAATTTATGATAAATGAGGGTATAAGTAGTGGAGTAATCGTCTGTTTAAGAAACTCAAAACAATATACATCCATAAATGATTATCAACAAAAAAATAAAGTAATTGAGGGCAACACTCAATTCACAATTTTTTTCTCCAAACTGTCCAAAAAAAATCAAGTTAAAAAAAAAGGATATCAATTATCTCCCATCTTGATCGAGATTTAATTAAATATATATATATATATATATATATACAAAACCTGATTAATTAAAACTTAATCTGTTCCTAAATCATCTTCAATCTTGATTACCATCAGAATTCATCCTCGGAATCACTTGAGCTCTTGGAATGATCCGACAGGAAATGTGCCGGCAACACCGGAAACCTCATCGCCGCCTTGTGCTCCGGCGACCCTCCGGCGGCCTGCTCCGGCGCCGGCAACCCCCCATTACCAATATTACTCCCCATCTTCTTCCTCTGCTGGTGGCTCCTAGCAATGTCAACACACACACTATCCACCATGGCCAAGAATTCCTTCACTATCACAAACAATTGCAATGGTTGGAAGCCCTTCTCCATGGAAGCTCCAGATTGGTAGTAATCATAAGTCTTCTTCACCACCTCCATCACCTCCCTCTCCTCCTCCCTCACCCCCTTGAGCTCCATCTCTGACTTGTCCAAGAACTCCCCCATCCGCCTCACAAACCCCTCGACCCCGGAGTCCGCCGAAATCCCTCCGACGAAGGCCCGAACCTCCGCTGCCCTCTCCGCCAGCGCCGTCCCGGCCGCGGCGAAGAAGTCGTAGTCTATACCAGCCGCCTTCTTCACATTGGCGAATTCTACGCTCAAACCACCCACCACCGGCAGGCCGAGGCGGATGTAGTCCTTCTCGTCCGACGACGACGACGAAGACGATGACGGTGGCGATGTCGACCGATTGAGAGCGCATCTTTTCCCCTCGGACCGAACCACCTCCTCGACTACGAAGTGCAACAACGTCGTCTTGCCGTCGGTGGACTTGACGTCGGAGAGTTTCCTCAATGCGGCGAGCTTGAATGCCTTGGCATTGCCCCTCGCCGTGCCGGCGTTGAGCCGGTTACCGGCCTTGAGAACAGCCTCGAGGAGCTTCAAGAAGAGGCCCCGGCTACGGAGCTCCTTACACGCCATGGCGAGTGTGTTGATGGAGTCCTTGAGCTGGTGCAACTCCGACGAATATACAGTTGTGAACAGCATCGCGTCGAGGCGTCGGAATGCCGACGGGACGCTCTTCAAGACGTGAAAGAGGAAGGACTCGGCGTCGGCGAGCTTGGCCGGGTTGCCGGCGAAGTCGAGGATCCGGGCCGTCTCATCCTCTGTTGGAGCTACCCGCGTGAGCTTCTCCAATGTGTCGGCGGTCAGGCCGTGGCCGTCGAGGAGGGCGTCCATGATCTCCTGCCGGCTGATGGCCAGTGACCGGAGGACGATGGCCGTGTTCTGCGATTTGCGGGGGTCGAGGATGAACGTCTGCGAGGCCGTGGAGCCGGGACGAGAGCCGGCAAAGTTCGGCTGGCCAGCGGCGGCGTCAGAGGAGTTGGGGGACTTGGGCTTGCGGTTGGTGGCCACATAGCCGAACAAGGCCTCCATTAGCTCATTGTCAAACCTATAATTAATATATATTGATTAATTAAAAACATTGCAAAGTTGTTCAAATTATTGATTTGTTGAATGGGTTTATTTGTCTGATTAGGTCTATCATCAAATGGTTGGTGTTGGTTGGTTTCTCTCCCATTGACAATCAATTTCTTGCTCGAACGTCAACCACTTTCTGTTCACAGAAAAACTACATGTCTTGCCAACTTGGTATGAAAATCAAAAGATTGGTTGGGAAGAAACAGACTTCAAAAAGCTTTTAGGTATTTTTGCATTCTGATTATGTGCTGTAATATTGTATTATACATTATACAACATGCAAGAAATATGTTCGCCAAATTCAATAAAATTTTATTAGTATAATGCCACTGCTTACCCTCTAAGAATTTGGCTTGTTGTAATCAATCCTAAAATGAAGTGTGATGTATTATTTATGAAAGAATAAAAGATAACACTAATGAAGTGTTCACATATATGCACCTCAACTAGGCCCTCCAAATTATGGGCATTCACATTGTAACAACTACTAATTTGAACATGAATTTATCAAACAGATTTTGAAGCTTAGAAGAAGAAAAAAAAATAAAAATGATAATGTTAGAACTTAACTGGAAAGAGCCTCTTCCGATATTGTCCCAGACCATGGAGTGGTCGGCGTTGGCGTTCACCTTGTCCCAGTGCAACGGCTTCAACTTCGCTTGCTCCGCCGCCCCCTGATCCACCTGCCCTGTCGACACAGCCCGGACCGGCACCATCGGCGGTCTAGGCGCTGACAGCGCACCGGGCCGCGGCGGCGGAGGCGGTGGCGCCCCCCCAGTCTTCGTAGGTTCGGCCGGTGGCATCGGCGGAGCTACTGGTGGCGGCGGCGGCCGCGGCTCCTTCGTCACTACCGCCTGTGGCATCGGCGGAGCTACTGGTAGTGGCGCCGGCGGTGGCGGTGGGGACGGCGCCTTCTTTACCACTGCCGGTGGTGCTGCTACTATGGATGCAAAATTATTGGCTGCCGGTGGTGGCGGCGGCGGCGGAGGCGGTGCCTTCGTCACTGCTGCCGGTGGCATCGTCGGAGCTACTGGCAGTAGCAGCGGCGGTGTTGGAGCTAATTTGATGCTGCCTTCGTCGGAGGACTCGACGAGGAGGCGGTGGCGGTGGGTGGAGCTGAGAGAGTCCGATGTCCGTAGCGGCGTCTCTTGTACACGGTTCATATACTTCTTCGAGGCTCGCCGGCTCATCCCACCCCCGCCACCACCATCGCCATCATCATCTTCCTCTTCATCGTCTCCACCACGGAACACCTCCTTCCGAACCCCACTTTTCCGGCGTTCGCCGCTCTCCAACTTCCTCCAATACAACACATCCAACCCGTTCTCGTCCACAATCACCCCCTTGAGCTGCCTCCCGGCCGCCGCCGGCCGGAACACGTCGCCGGAGGCTCTCGTGTCGTATCCGCTGTAGGGATTCTCCCTCCCGCTCCCGCCGTCGCCCTTCTCTCTCCGCCGGGCAGAAGCTCGACGCACGACGAAGAAGACGACGGCGGAGAAAAAGAGCGTGCTGGCGGCAGTGGCAACGACTGCAGTGGCGACGCTGCCGATCCCACCCCTACCTGAGGGTAACGTTATCCCGGTAGGGGATGGGGCAGGCACGACAAAAGGTGTAGGCGGTGGTGGTGGCGGCAGCGGTGGCAACGGCAATGGATTAATTTTCGGAAAAAAAGTTTCAATATTCTGCGGGGAGTCATTCCCGGCAGCTAAAAAAGGATGGATTAATAGAACAAAATACGGCAGAAACGATGCAACAACGTACGAGGCCGAGTATGCCCGAGCCATTGAAGAAAGGAGATCACCGAGAACAAGAACAGGAAGAAGGGGCGGCGGTGGTTGCGGTGGCGGTGGTGGTAGAGAAGAAGAAGAAGAAGGGAGCTTTTCTTTGCGTTTGGTGCTGTTCTTGGCGATGGGTTCGGTGGTGCAGGGAAGAAGAAGCGAAAACAAGGATTTTAAGTCTTAATTAAGTCTTTGATTAATGGTTGTTAAACTTGGTGTTGTACAAAATTGGATTTGTTTATGGGGATTTTAGGGGGTTGACTATATCAAAACAAAGCAGGTGAGCTGGGTGCGTCTGCCCGGCTGTGCCCCTGTCAAATGACTGTTTTATACTTTGGTCGTTTTTATTTTTTTCATTGCTTATACTTTTCTTTATTAATTAGGGAAATTATTAGTGCTTGCCATCTCCCTGTAGAATTATGTTTATTTTGACCTACGTTTTCATTCCCATTTAATCCCATTTCGGCCAAATTTATTAAAGCATCTTAATATTCAAATAGGACCGATTACGAGTAATTAACACAAAAATTTTCATAAATTCTTGCATTAACCGAAGAACCAATTATGAACCGGAAAAGTGCAATTTGGTCTTTTCAAGTATTATTATGAGTAGTAGTAGTAGTTAATAGGATGTGGGTGAGAATGGTGGGCCCTTTTAAATGCATCCCCCGTCTCATTTCCAATTGGAGCAGACCACCAGCTTTCGTCTGGCCCACCAACCGTATTTTTTCAATTTATCTACCAATAATATTAATTATTATCATTTCTGCAATAGTTGTAATTAATGCGAGTCACGCATTGTGGTAGCCTTTACGTTATCCCAAATTATTTTTCAACCAAAAGAAATTAAAAAAATGTAGAACAAATTAAATTTTCTAGAGCAGTATAAAATTTAAAAAATCCACCTTATTACTAGGAATAATACCAGCCAAAATGACTGATTAGAGCAGTCTTGATATTATTATCAATCAGCTCATTTCTTTGACAAAATAGAAGTCAACCATCCGACCTCTTCCTTTACGAGGTAGAAGTTAGAACTCTTCTGCACCAAATACCGAGGTTTTATACGTGTGTTTATGAAATAGTCATGTATTCCAAGTATTATAAATTAGAAGATAAATGAAGAGTAAAAGTGATTAATCTTCAAAGAATCAAAATCTAACAAGCCTCTTTTATGATTATCACAACATTAAAAATTCTCAGCTCATTACCAGAAAATATTGCTCGCCAAAATACCTTTTATAATAATAACAAAACTATTTGACGTGTGGGGTGAAACTTGAAAGTGCAATTAAAAAGAGCTGGAGGTCAACGGGACCGGACCTGGTCCAGTTGTGGATGCGAGCTGAAAATATTGACCCAACCCGCACAACCTTGAAATAGTAGTCAGATTGGGTTGGAAGAAATGCTAAGCTGGAAACAGATCTGTGCTACACTACAAGGCCAATTCAACTCCATCATTAGTTTACTTATATATATAAAAATATAACCTCCATTACTAGCAATGTCATAGAAATATATGAATCATAAATGCAGACAAAGGAAATAAAATAGTCGCACAGTACTCAGTTAATTAATCAAGCGCATTTTCAAAATCTATTTGCATGTTATCATGCATGCTCATGGAGTTATGTACTTGGGCTTTCAATAACACCAATTCAATATTGTCTACATCAAACCTGATATTTATGATGCCATCTTAACAGCCGAATTAGCAGTTCCTGCACCAAATAGCCAGTGCAACTATGCAGCTTCAAGAATAGAAGTTGAAAGGAGCTGTTATAAAGGCAGCGAAAACTAGACAATGGAAACTATGGGTCACGAGCTTGTCAAGTTAGAAAAAATGGCAAGTCACGGTTGTATCTGGCTCAGGCATTGCACAAGAATGCTGCTACAAATGACATACCCAATAATATATAAGTATATGTTAAAAGGCTTAAAAATTTTCGAAGATTTGATATAAGTATTAGATCTTAATATAATTAATTAAAACTAAAATAAAAATAAAAAATATCTGAATCGATGTATGATGTCTAAGTCTTTAATTTGTCTTCCTAAGTTTTCCAAGATCAAGTTTTGATTACTAGAAGTAAATCTACTTTTCCACTCTATTTCTCCTTGATTCTATAAAGTAATATTTTTTTTCATCTTTTAAAATTATATGTCTATATCCTTATATAAAATAGATGATAATTATCATTCTTAACTACTAAGGATATGTATATATTCATATATAGATTTACATATATAGATTTACATATATATATATATATATATATATATATTTATTTATTTAGATTTAGACGAGGCATGCAATTATAGGTATGTCTCTATCATATACAACAACATCTATCACTCACACATGATGGAAGATATTCTTAATGCATGGTAACCACTAAATTTAATTTCTCACTCATGCATGAAATGCGATTCATAATATAAATTATAGAGAATATTATAAGAAGAGTAAGTCGTATGACCTGTGGAAACAATGAAAAGTAGAAGCATAAAAAGTACTTATTAGAGATACTTAATTACTTAGATGTTTACAATGTGTCCTAAGCTATAAGAAGATCATATATCTTTCAATAATTTTTACTTACTACTGTTATCCACATTATTTAACCACAAACATAATAATAATCATGACTTGGATACCATTTTTAAAATATTATTCCTTTCACACATATTACACACATGGTATGAATCACGTACTATAGTAAATAAATATTCACTTAGATTATAACTCACATAGAGTACATGTCCTTTATCAACACCATACAGACTTAAGTTCAATTATTACTCAAACAATTAACATGGGATAATCGAACAAAATAACTAATGTAATGTTTATGTTCATATCTAGCTTAATGAGATATATGGTTGTGAGTAACCATATCAACTATTATAAGAAAAAACCCCATCTCGAACTCTATCAAGGTGACATACGTGATTTGAAGCACTGATAACCTATCTCCTAATGATACAGAATGTAACACCCTGAATCCGGTTCACTCGTGAACCGAACCGAACTGTCACGGGTCCCGGGTGGATCTACTCTTGGCGTCTCAAAACGGAAGATATTGATCGTTATGCATGGATGAATGTACTGAAACCTAACATGCCACTATGTGGATGACATACCAACCAGCTCATACTAAAGACAACCATAATAAATATCGATAAAAATTCCTGAAATAAAACGGACATAATCTCCCCTAAAAGTACAATTCAGGGCCACCCTGTCAAATCAACTTATATAACTTCGTAAAACAATATTCATTCACTACACTATATTTTTCACGTAGATATTTAATTCAAACATACCAATGCATTCTCGACATTTGGGTCATGACCCACCTGTTCATACTATTCACATGTGCAATAATATATTTTTCATATCTTGCTATCATTATCTATGTCCACATACCCAAACCACAACAAAACAATCAAAATAGTCAAAACAAATATTTCGTCGGCGAGTATGCGTATGTGTGTGCAAGGCAGGTAACTGCTCCTCTATCCAAGTCAGCATATCCAATATTCAATCCTCACCTACATATATATAGAAAAACGTCAGTAACGAGTGTTACTGGTCCAAAACATAACTAATACCAAACTGGCTATGAGAGCAAACTCTCATATGAAAGAATATGAAAGAAAACATCATGAAGTCCCTGAAGAGCATTTACTGAACTAAAATTATCTTTAACTGAGCTGATCTATTACTGTTGATGCCTTGACATTTTCTCATTTCTCTTTCTGGTCTCTTGGAATTGCTGTCATATTCTTAGTCATGGTTATTATTTCCATACCCATTCGCATAGCACGGCTATTGGTAATCTCGTCTTGGACTAACACACGCCGCTCGCATAGCATGTCGTCGGTATACCCCAACTTAGACAAGCACATGCCTGCAGACATGATTGTCGGTAGTTCCGGTCTTCGGATGACACATGCCGCTGGCGTACATGGACGTCGGTAGTTCCGTCTTCGACTTGCACGTGCCTGCTTGCGTAGTACGGTTATCGAAAACAAGAAAACTACATATACGTATATGTCTTGGTAGATATTTATATAATAGGCCCGGAGGCATCGTGAGCTGGATCTGAATTTCGAAAACAAACTCGATGGATCTCATCCTTGAGGGTTATTAATCCAGAAAACTGTTCGGCTAAATGACCCAAGTTAAATGGGTTCCGATAAAATGCCACTTAACCCGTCCTGCAGGCATTAAAACAAACCTACAATAGAGCAGAGTATAAATCAGAGACGTGTCCTAAATGGACCTGGAAGAAGCTCCAAGCGTGGTTGCGCACCTAGGCGGCAAGCTCCTACTCCATACCTACACATCAAAACTAAATACTAACGCCCGTTCATGATGCATTCACACACCCTATAGCATACACACATCGACACGCATCAATCAACATACATTAATAATAATCAATATAATTTTTCCTAATCTACGTTGCATTAGATTACAATAGTTGTTTAATCGGCCTAATTAATCACTTAACATTCATTTTAATATCACACAATCACATACATCCATATTTTTATTAACATAAAAATACATAACACATCAGTCATTCAATTATACTAACATAGCATGTTGTACTAATAATCATTAATTCTAAATAATTAAATTGAATAAATTATACCTCGCGCGCCGTCGACAATCAGCGACGGCTAGGGTTTCGTCGCGCGTGTTGGAGCTCGAATTCGGCGCTCAGCGGTGTCCGACATTCGATTAGGTTCAATTAGATGAACTTGGCAGAAAACCAGGCAATTCCGATCTTCCGGCAAGTTCGGC
>JAVDBV010050803.1:0-18225 GCA_032619315.1 Piper longum
CATACATATATATATATATATATATGTATGACATCTTAGTTGCTATTAATGATGTAAATACGAGAGGCTACAATGAATGTAGTGTCTTTCAATAATTGCATTAGTCAAGCTTTTGATTAGATTAAAATATGGGGATGGTTTGATACTAGCGCTTAGGGTTAGGGCTCAACACAAGTCAAGTTGAGTTTTGCCAAATTTAAACTTGTGGTTTTAAATTGAGTTGTTTTAATTTAAATTTTGAATCAAATATGATTAAATTTGACTCAAGTATTAGTACTATTCGAGTTTTATTTGAAGATCAAGTTTATTTTATGTAATGTAATATTTTTATTTTTATTTTTTAAAAAATATAAATGATATTTTTCTTAATTCATAGTTATATAATAACTAATACATTATTTTGATTTAATTATTTTTATACTAAATTATAATTTTTAATGTCATATTATTTATGTATTATTAAATAAAAAATAACGTTATTGTCATGTATTGTTATTTAAATTACATTGTTTTGGTTTAAAAAAATTAGACATTGTGTCAATTCAAATTAAGTTTTAAGTCGAATTGAAATGAATTTTATATAATTTAAAATTGGCTTTATTATAATCGAGTTGAGTTAATTTTTTTAAAATTAAATTTTGAGTCGAAAGGAGTTGAATTATATAAACTCTCGAGTTAGTTCAACTCGTCCCATACTTATTTAGGGTCACTAACTAATTCTACTTTATCTCCATTAATTTTGCATCTATTGATCCTATTGTGTGGAATTTAAAGTGGAGCACATGAATAGATAAATCAAGGCTCTGCGTGACTGATAAAAGCTGGAATGAAAAAAAGGGATGGATTTCCAACTTTTGATTAAAGAAATACAAAGTATAATATTCTTTTCCTTGAAATTAATCAAAAGGTATTTAAATTACTCATAATTATAGATCATTCGTTATTGGACTCCATCACGATGAATTAATTTGACTAGTCTAGAAAAATTCTAGGAGTAACCCTGTAATTAGAAAGTTAGAAGTGTCAATCGGCCATTAATAATCTTCAAAACCAATCATGGGATGCCATCAGAAATTTAAGAACGTTAATCGCGACCATTAATGAACTTAACTCAAAATTTTATATTTTTTGTGGTTGTGGGCGTTTATGTTGAATAAATCCTTTGTATATATAATATGGTTTTGTAACTTTTATAGTCCGGCTTCTTAGTTGAATTATAAATTGTTTGCTTCAAAAATACCAAATTTAACGCGTCTGTAAATCTCGTGTCATAGAGTGTTGTAAAATTTAGTTCTTACGTCAGACTAATTCGCCTAATTTGTTTACATGTATCTATAATACTCATCCAATACTTAATTTTTACATTTTGATAAGAAGGACATTTTTAACGTCTGTTTAATCATTCTTATTTAGCGTGGGGAAAAATCCTATTTTTTTAGATATAAAAAGAGAAAATACATTCCAGCCCATCGATGCAGAAATAAAAAGTTAGACAATCAATGTGTGCATAGAGTAATAAATTATTGTCATGGGCATGTTGTATAGCAAAATATCGTAGAATTTAAAACGAAGGACTTCATGAGGTGGATGGAGTCATGTAATGTGCCAAAAAATGTGCACAATGTCGAATAATGTGCCACTTTCTATATTGTGATAGTGAGTTATTGTGATCATTTGGATTATGATCAGGCAATGGCAACAACTAGTAGCTTTCTCGTTAGGTAGCGCATACTATCAAAAGGAGCCTTCATCATCCCTTCGAAATTTCTGACAATAAGAGCGAGATAACGTCAAACGCAATCTATTTTGATAATAATTGAGCAGGCACCTTGGAGTTTAGTTATAATGCTCCAGCTTAATTTCGCTCATAAAGTATTGCATGTCTTCGTGTGTATGCTGTGATATACATAATCAACATCACGCTCGTAATAAGTCTCTTGGAGAAGTGTGAAGCAGAAGAAATAAGGATTGGAGTGCAAGTTCAGAATTTTAAAATAATTGTGGCCTTAACGGGACGTTGGCTTTGATTTTATAGCCGAGAGCCATTGAACAACAAACCAGAGTCCGTGATTGTCCAAATTGAAATATATGCAAACTAGGCCAACCTTAGCGTTAGCATGGCTTGGACTAGAAAAGCAGAAGATAGGATATGTTCGATGAATGGTAAGTAAGAGGTTACTGACGGAACTTATTTTGCTGTGGATGCACTTAGCCACAACATGCAGACCACCGACAAGAACTAGTCCTTGGACGATTGATCGCATTAATTAAGATATTGGAGTGCTCAATCCAGGACTCCCCAGAATGATGGAGGCCTAAAGAGAAGATTATCCATTAATAAATTGTCATCATCAAGATTAGTTCGTAGGAGAACAGCTAGCGTTGTCCCGACACTGCCCATGTTGTAGTTGAATTTTAGGGGGGCAGAACTGGCCTTTGAGCCTTGAAAAAAATAAAAAAAAATAAAAAACCTGCCTCGTAGTCTTCGGGCTGTTGTTGAAGTGACTATAGAGAAAATGTTTGGAGGCATATTTTTTTCAAGCAGGATGCACAGTCGCATACTACTCGGGACGATCGAGTGAAAGAACTCAATCCCTCTCGTTGTTTGCCCAGAATCGTACTTGAGACTAAATTTTGAGGTTGGAGGGCGGTGATGATACCTGAGGCCATTTCTGAATAATGCTTAAGTTTGATATGATCAGTTTAACTCAACTCGAAATCAACATGAACTCAACTAAGCTCGATTGTTAACCTACAGACTCAACTTAAATTTAAAGATAAACAAATCAAACGTGAAACAAGTAAAACTGGACCGTGGACACTACACTACTCTCTGGATGAGAATCCATAGCCATGCTCATCCCCCAAGGTCTATGTTAGACCAAAGGAGATGCACTACATATATGAAATCCATTTTTGTGATACTGGTTAATTTGCAACATATTGCAGAGCTCAGAGACACCCTCCTCCTCGGTGTCACTTTAGACGGCTTGCACCATAGATGGCTTTTAGCTTCTCCCTAATTGTTAACTTATTTTGAAGCTCCTAAATTGACAATATTTCCTGTAGCACTTTCCCATATTTTGCTATTCTAAAAGTGAGTGGCCAGCTTAGAAATTTAAATAAAATAATTTAGTAGTTATTCAAACAAGTATGGGGCCATAGTAGACCCATTACAGTTTGGATCAATAGGCTAGTCGAGTGCGTGCATTAGTGTAAAAAATGTCCTCAAAGGCCCATTCGAACTACAAATGGCCCATTTGAACAACTCGGCGAAGCATCTCTGCGTGCAGCTTAATCCTGTAGAACATGTGAATTCAACTGCAAACTTATGCACAAGCAAAAAGGAAACAAAAGCATTAGGCCGGTTGGTGTTGGACCTATGTGTGAGCTACCAGTTATGTGTTTAGCTGCAATATTGGTACATACATGTTCATGTGTTTATGTCTTCGTTGCCTAGAATCTGGTTGAGGCAAGCACTTTGGTGGAAACTAACATCTAGGATTGAGATTTGAGAACACTAAAGAGTGCCCATTGTGTATTAGGTGACTTTTCGTACACTCTTCAGTAAGGCATCAACATCACCCTTGTCATTAAGAGATATAGTTTTGTCCAAAGCAAGCTAATTTCTTGATGATACAATTAAGTTACTCTTTAGACGAAGTTGTGAATCATACGAACTTCATCCTTGTCTACAATTTCAAGTCATACGCAATTCTTGATACAACCACAAGAAAAGTGAAAGCTGCCATTGTCATGTCACACGTGCATATGAAAAAGAGGCGTACGCACTTGCTCGACCTGCATGCCAATTTCATTGCTCTAGGCTATAATCTATATATGTTGTGAATTGAGTCTGAATTCTTACTTCACTAAAACCGGTCAACGTAAGTTACACCTTTAATTAGATTTCTTTTGATCACCCACTATGCTCTTTTCTCCCCTTCCACATATGCATCACTCACACCTTAAAACTCGCTTCAATCAGTCACATTCTTTTTATTTTACCTCAACTCACCTTTGACGCAATTTGTTTTGCAAGTAAAATTTTACTTTGCACATTCTTTCCATGCGAAGTAAGTAGATAACAAACAGAAAGTAAACGCATAGCCATGTGATCATATATATTGTAGTTCTGACTTCTAAATTCATCCACTGTCATGGCAGTACAAGCGAAGAGTATACGCACTTAGCATGGTAAGTTTGTAATGAGTAGTATTGTTGAGCTATTGATCAAGTGCCAACATTTTCAACAAATTCTGCTCGAGGGCCATGGCTATCCAGATATATGATCAGAGTGAACCCCTTATTTCCTCGTTGCTTGCGTGGTCAACAACTAGTGCCAAACAACGCCCATCCTATCCTGTTTGGCACCTAACCCCATTCAAGCATTCCATCCCGCACTCGGGTTGTTGACAAAGAATGAAACTAATGCTGCAACCATGCATCCCCGAATGAGAAGGGTGGCATTTATTTATGATCTTGGCATGTAGTAGGAAAGAATGTTTAAAAGGGCTACTGTCCCTTCCAAGAAGCTCTTCTGAGCTACCTGTTTTACCCATTCAAGCGAAAGCTACAGCCCCACCTTTATTTTACTTGATTTTCCTAATTGTTATAACTAATGAGAATCAGAAAAGAATTTCAAGGAATTACGTACCAAAGGTCCAAAACTTCATATATTGGCATGACAGGCGCCATTTGTGTTCTTCTCCACCTACAGGTTAGGTTCTCTTGTTGGAACTGTTTGTTTTCATGTTTGGCTTGGATCAGAGTCCTCGAGTTGGCAGGGTTAGCTGCTTGACTGAATGGTAATATGGTTCAAATGGTTTCGTTCTACCTGTCCTCTGATTCAATATTTGTGTAGCCGGAGCACATGGGTTAGTATAGTAGGTCATGAGCCTCCTTTGAACCGAGTGCCTTGTCCTATTCATGCTCTGGTGTTCTTACATGTGTTATTTTATGATGAGAACAGAATTTGTACATGAAAACGAACAGAACGAAAGCAAGTGGGTAGGGAGAGGATAGATGAGATAATTATTGAGAAAAGGAGCCACTGGTTTGACTAAAGGAATAAGTGTAGTCCAAAAGTTTGCATCAGATTCAAAGATAGTCCACACAACCTGCTTCCCCATGAGCTCTGTGTCAGAATACATAATCACACAAGCGTATTAAACTACTCCAAACTCGAATCATAAAATCACGTTAAACAATTTCACTTCAATTTCTCCCATTTCATTTCATAAAAAAACTTGGCACAGTCGACCAAAGTAAACAACGTCAACAACCAGCACTAATGTCCTGATTAGTCCTTAACCAGCACTAATGCTCTTCGATCTTCGTTACAACGTAAACAACCATAGAACAAACGAATTTGATCAACCTTGGGAATAGATCCTCCTACTACTGGTGTAACATGCAAACCGATGTAGCAGATATCTTGGGAGTAACATTTTTACACATGTTATAGTATCAATAATTACTTTCGAACGATGAATGCGTGCCAAAAACAAAAAAAACACACCAAATATTAGATTATGCCATGCTATTACTTAGCCAACAGGGAATGTAATGAATGAAGAATAATATGTGTTGTATTTTGTAATAAAAAGTCCAAAGGAGATTTTTGGGTACAAATGGTGGGCAAATGGTACAGTAAAAGGTATCGAAGATAGGACGAGAACAAGTCTTCTTCCATCAACAACAACCATCTGTCGGTTCCTCTGATCATACGATCAGCATCTCGTCCCTTCACCTCCTATCTGCCGCCCTCTTCCCCTCCTCCTCTCCATCTTCGCTCCTTCTTCTCCTACAATTTTTGTGGGAAAGACGCTTGCTTTTCCTCGTGGGTTGATCTGTGCATCTGGACTATCATTGTTGGTACCCTGTTTTAGATATGGGTTCTGGTGTTGTCTGCCGTTTGTTGTTTGTGGTGTTGGTGTAGACGTGTAGCTGCTGCTCTCTCTCTCTCTCTCTCTCTTTTATTTTTGTTTTTTTTGTCTATCTCCTCCACAACCGCTTATATCAAGGCCCTCTGTGTTCGTTGTTCATATTGATTGTGGATCTGGAGCGACGAGGAGCTTGTTTTGATTTGGGTAAGTGAGCATTTTTTTTATTGGTTTTCATTGTTTTGAATTCGGGAAGGGGAAAGGTCGGATCTTTCTTTCCATCTGCGTCCAAAATGGCTAATTTCTGAGGGAGTTCTTCCTCCCCTGCCGTCCTTTTACAGGTGTGGTCAGTTAATAAACTCCAGTTTTTTTGGTGGTGCGAAATCAATTTGGGGTGGGTGGATGGCTTTGCCTTTTGGATCTTTGGCTGCTTTTGTGAGCGTGTTGGCATTGTTAGGCAACTGGTGTTTGTGGTTCTGTTGATTTTGGTGTCGTCGAGGAAGGCGTCCTGTGTCGACGACCTTTAAATGTCATATGTATGCGAAGTTGATTTCTGATGCGAATCGGTGGTCTGTGCGGCAGTTGATGGATTTGATCTTTTTGGTGATTTTGAGAAAGGAGTTATACTTGTATTTGATCTATCTCATTCATTAAACGTGCAAGATTGAAGCTTTATGTAGCTTTCGATTCGGCATTGTTTCTTGTATGTTGATTAATTCATTCTACCTTATTTAAGGAGGTTTGAAGACAGATGGCTTTATCTTATTTTCTTCCAAATCATGTATTAATGTTTGGCTAGAATGTACCAGTTGGTATGAATCTCTTGGGAGATATGTTTGTACGATTAGGACAGAGATTAGAAGTGGTACTTATATGGTGTTTCTTTATCTATAATCTTGTAGATGTGGATGAATGGAGGTAGATTTGGATTCCAAGAATATTGTTTCTTCTTCCAAGTCCTCCGACGTTCTCCTCAACCCTCCATGGGTTTACATCCATTTCTTATGCCAAATACTTCTCGCTTCTTCCCTAAAATTTATGATTCTTAATTAGTCCATATCAGATTGCTATTGCAAAGATGCTATTTTTTTATCCACTCTTTGCTTTTTCTTATTAATCTGATTCTCATAGTCCTTGCTTTGTAAATGACATGTTTGTTTTTGAACCATGGATATGTTCTCGTTATTTCTGAACTGGAATCTCATTTTACATATTTTTTTTCAGAATGAGATGGATGCCAAACAAGAAGAATCAGGGGAGCAAAGTTGTTGGGAAGAACTTATACCAGACGCCCTTGGGTTAATCTTTAGTAATCTCTCCCTTCAAGAGATATTAACTGTGATACCTAGAGTATGCAAGTCTTGGGGGAAAGCAGTATCGGGGCCTTACTGCTGGCAGGAAATAGATATTGAGGAGTGGAGTCGAAGAAGCGAACCAGAGAAACTGGACAGAATGCTTCAAATGCTTATCTCAAGAAGTTGTGGGTCTCTTCGCAAGCTTTGTGTCTCTGGTCTTCCGAGTGATCTCAGCTTCTCATATATTGTCAATCAGTAAGTGTTTTTCTTAGTACGTCATATAGACAGCTGGAAAACTACAACAAGAACACGGTAAAATTGTTAAAGTGGTCCTTGTTTGTACTCCATTTGACTGCCTTGATTTTGTCTGATTGAATGATTTTGTGTTGAAATCGACATAAGTTGGGATCATCCTCTTCTGAGGAAAAATTGTATTTTCAAATTACAAAATCTACTCGTTATTGACATTTAGTGTTGTCAACATTGGTATCGTTTCAATCTTTTAATTTGCAAATTTCTGAAGTTGATTTGTTGGATTGTGCCAGTGGTGACTCTCTTCATACTCTACGGCTTCCAAGGAGTGAAATTAGCGATTCCATTGTGGAGCAACTGGCATGTAGGTTATCAAATATCACCTTGCTAGACTTGAGCTATTGCTGCAAAATAGGAGCCCGTGCATTGGAAGCATTTGGGAAACACTGCAAATCACTTGTCGCCTTAAGAAGAGTCATGCACCCTCTGGAGGTGGAGAGCAAGGCCTGCCAAGATGACGAGGCCCATGCCATAGCTACCACCATGCCCAGGCTCAAGTACCTTGAGATGGCCTACCTGCTGCTTACAACTAGGGGGGTCCTTGAGATTCTTTCCAATTGCAAAGAGCTTGAATTTTTGGACATGAGAGGGTGCTGGGATGTGAATATTGATGAGAAATTTCTGAGGGAGAAGTTTGCCAAGTTGAAGGTGTTGGGACCCGAAGTTTCTGACTGTTATGATGGCAGCTTCTGGGAGGAATGCTCTGATTACTCTGATTCTTCCGGCTATTTGGCATGGGAGAATGAGGTTTTTGATGAAGAGAGCTCCGACGGCCTTTGGGATGATGATCAGGGACTTGAAGACTTGGAAGTTAGATTCTATGAAGGGTTTGATGACCCTGGCTTTGATTGGCCTCCATCTCCTTGAATATGGCTTTGATTGGCCTCCACCTCCTTGAATATGGCAAGTTACTTGAGGCTTTTCTGCATCACTACTCTAAATAGAAATTGGAGAAAGAAGAGCATTCTTGCAGGAAATGGTAGTTATTACTTTGATACTACTACTCGTAGTTGCTTGTATCTCTTAAGATAATTGCATGCTAGTTATGTAAATGCTTTGAAGTGAAAGCGAGTTGTATCATGAATGTGATCCTTCTTAAACGCTACTCGGCAGCTTCATTTTTCCCCTCTTTTTACCATTGATTAACCAGCGGTGTTTTATTTGGTGTGTCACTTGCCTGATATATATTTATACTTGGCTGGGCGACAGATCACTGTAAGTGGGGGGGGGTTTTTTGTTATGGTCTATGTAAGTATTTGATCAACTCCATAATTATAACATGAACGAAGACCACAGAAAGAATATGTTCGCCCGAGTTTTTTTTTTTTTAAATTACTATGTTCCTTGTCAGCACTTCGTCTGCTTGATACCAGCTAAGTGACCTCTCAAAATAAATTATTGCTAACAAATGAATATCCCATTTTTCAAGGTAATCAGGGAGAGATCATGATTCGGACACGCTACTGGGTATGTTGAATTTGAAAATAGATTAAAATGAGGGTATCTAAAGTGCCTATCTAGTTGAAAAAGACTTATCTTCGAAAAAGAAAAAGACATTGAACTTTCATGTTGAGATGTATTGTCGCACGTCCAAAAAAGGATTTGGTGGTGAAATTTATAAACGGGCTGCCTCTAAAGTGGCTAAAGGATCGAGACGTTTTGTAACACCCCGATTCGGCTCATCTGTGAACCGACCCGGAAATGTTACCAGCGACCGAACCGTTCGATAATCTACTAGATTCGGTTAAGCCGACTCGGATCTACTCTCGGCGTCTCAAGATGAAGATACGATTTTTTTCTATATGCATGGATGAATTCACAAATATCCTGGCATACTACTACATGGATTACATGCGAATCAATGCACATAAATCAACATAATCGCATTAAAATCAAAAGAATTCGGAATAAAAACGGACAGAATCTCCCCTAAAAGTGCAATTATGGTCCACCCTATCAAAACAATATATAAACATATATATATATATATATATATATATATCCATATTGATAATTTCATTCATAAATTATAATCTATTATGTTTTCAATTCTCAATCTTGGGTCTCAGCCCACCTGTACATTCTTTTAACAATTCGCATCATTCTATTAAGTCATTGCATTCAATCATCAGCATATACTCATCTCATTAACATTTTATAGAGTCAATTTCAATGTAAATAAATCATACGCAAAACATTAGACATTCAATCATCAAAACATGTGTGTGCAAGAGACCTCACTGCTCCTCCGTCCAGGCTGGCACATCCAATCAAGCTTATCACCTACATGTAGTACAAAACCGTCGGTAACGAACGTTACCGGTCCGAAAAATAATTAATATCAAACTGGCACAGGAGAGCTAACCCTCCTGTTAAAGGAAAACATTATATACTTCCTCAAGGACTCTCATAAGGGCACTAACAGGAGCCGTCACCCTCGAGCGGCAGCGTACCCCATCCATCTCATTCTCTTTTCTTAGTCATCTCATCTATTGCGTCTTGTACCAAATCTCATTCTCGTTCATCTCAGCCCTCTACGTCCTCCATATTACTCCTAGCCTTGAGCCGAAGGCTAAGGCAGTCGCCTTTAGTACCCTTTGAACCACAAGTCATGACATGCGTTGTACTAAACAGTACCCGTAAACCTCCACGTTCTCCGGGTGTGAGGAACTCAAACGCGGAGTTAGCAGGATCCCACGGGATGAAGTGGGTACTCCCCAGCATCAACCCGAAGACGAACACATGCTCTATCTGAAAGACATGGCCGCCTCCCTCTTTCCACCTTTCACTGAAAACATGAAAACTATATATATAGGCCTGGGTAGGGAATTTAATATAATAGGCCCGAAGGCAACTTATGGTGGATCTTCATTTCAAAAACATACTCGAGGGATCTCATCCTCGAGGGTTATTAATCTCGGAAAACTGTTTCGGCTAAATGGCCCGAGATAAGTAGGATCTAATAAAACTCCACTTAACTCGTCTAGAAAACCAAACATACGATGGAATAAAGCGTAAATCAGAGACGAGTCCTAAACGGACCTGGTAGAAGCTCCAAGCGTGGCATCGCGCCTAGGTGGCGAGCTCATACTCCGTACCTACACATCAGAACCAAATACTAACGTCCGCTAACTACATGATGCATCAAACTCGACACAATCATTACACACAAGACTATCCAACATCCATAACATTCAAATAATTATAATGTAGAATAATTATAACTATCCTATTCGTACCAATTTTATTATGCATTTCTAATTTACATTATGGTCACTTATCATGCTTAGCTAAATTTACTTCGTTAGATCACTTAATCTTCATTCACAATTCCCTAAACTCTATCACTTACCATCTCATTCGTAATTAGAACTTAATCACATCAACATTAATTAATTAATCCTATCATGTTATGCTAACACTCATCAACTATAATTAATCACGTAATTAGAGCTTAATCAAATCAATATCGATCCATCAGTCCTATCATGCTTTCTAACAATCATCAATCATAAATAATAAACTTAGAGGTAATTATACCTCGTGTCGTCGTCAATCGGCGACGGCTACGGTTTTCATCGTGCGTGCGTCTCGACCCTCGAATTCGGCGCTCGACAGCGTCCGAAGCTCGATCTGGTTCGACCGGGTGAACTCCGCGAAAGATACGGTGAATTCCAGAAAATTCCGAAAATTCCGATTTTTCGGCGGTTTCCGGCGATTTTCCGGCAAGAATCGCGAGTGGTGTTTACTGGTCGGATCGGGGCCGTATAGGGTACCATCGGAACCGTCTCGGCGAGCCCGACGTGTCTGTGATGTCAACGCCACCGATGGAGGCGGCGGCTCACCGGAAAATGCTGAAAACAGAGCGGCGGCGTTGGGTGGCTAAATCCGGCCGGCCAAGGCGGCGATCGGCAGTGCTCTGGTCGGGGAAGGTCACTGGGGGGTCGGTGGCGCCGAGGCGACCACTAGACGGCAACGGCGGCAGTCGGCGGCGTCGCGGCGGCGTGTAGCGGCCGGGGTCGATCGGGGTGGCACGGCGACACCGTGGTGGGGTGGGGCGGCGTCGCTTGGCTGCCAGGCGGCGCAAGGCGGCGGTGGCGGCGCATGGGGGCGGCTGGGGTTTTGGGTGGGTGAGGAAATGTGTCGGGGGAGAAAAAAAAGAGGACGTTAGGTGGCAATTTCGTAAATAAAACTTGACACGAGTCCGTTTCGAGTCAAAAATAATAACTAACGCGTAATAAATCCTAAAACAAATCTAGAAAAATCAGAAAAAATCTTATAAAATAAAATAAAACACACAACATCCAAATGACATGCTCTATAACTAATAACCCATCCAAAATTACCCATAATACGTCCTAACGCGATAAACGGGATAAAACTATTTCTACGATCACAAAATAATGAATCTAAAATCACCCACTGTATACTCTCATGCATTCTGATAACTCATTCTCTGCTCATTCATGTCATTATCATCACATCCTCATTACACATTACCCTCACAGCTCATACACGTGACCGACATCGGCTAAGTACACGTGTTCTGAAATACACTCAATTCGAACCGACGGCTGAACCAATCGGCTAACAGACTATAAAACCCTGTGACTCGTATTACGAGTTTTACACGTTTAAACTATAGAAGGGATCAAATATCTTTTATTATAAATAGGAGAGAAATTTTATATAAATAAAGAGTTACATTTTTCTATAATACCCACTTCAATCCAACGAAAATTTACTTAGGGGATAGATAACTATGTGGGAGATCTCATCATTTGTCCAGGTGCAGTTCACATGTTGAAGACTAAGCCCTAAAACAGAGCTGCTTAAATTTGCACACCTCACATCCAAGAACATATTTGGTGATATGAGAGAGCTTCTTAAATTGTTTGATAGTTGCTTCTGGGAAGCCCTCTGCCAAGTGAACTCTCTCAGGTTACCCCGTATGCCTATATGTAAAAACCAGGGCATACATCTGATGTTTTATAGACTAATATAGTTGATATTTTGTGCAGACCTGAAATTTTGAACTTGAGCTGATCACTTTAATTAATATTTTGCAATCAGTGAAGACTTCTTTGTTGTGAATCGTGATTATTTAGACAATGGGAGTTGGGTGAAAGATGGAATGCTCAATTCATCACGACCGACGGTTTTCGTGTGTTTGGGTGACTGGGTCGTATATTATAAACTTCAAACTGACAAGTCAGGGCTCGAACTGGCCAAAAGAACAACTCTGCGCAGTTACGTTCAGCTCGTTGCAACCCTTAGAGCCATTGGTAATAGCAAAACAAAAGGCATTGGAGCAGTTGGAGCAGCACCGATGGCTTGCTGATCTTTGCCATTTAGACAGCTATTGCGACGCAGCCAGTTACGTAACTCACGCCGGTTGCAATTTGCACAAGTTACGCATCGACATGTCAATGTAACACTCAACATAAAAACATCAAACACGCACAAGCATTGAAGACTGAGCATGGCAGACTAGCTGAGGACGATACATTAGGGACTGCCTCTTCTGCATCAGGATCATTTTCCCTCCACGGGCAAAGATCACAGACTCGTACATCATCGTCCCAATTATCGTCACGCTCACGCCCATTCCATCTGACAATTTCCTTGGGCACTTCTAGCAGGCCGCCTTCCAGAACTGTAGCCCTTGAAAGATGGATGATGTGCAGTGATGCTAGAAACTTGGAAATCTTGGATATCTTTTTCATCCAACAAAATTTTAATTTCACTACAGAAGATAGATGCAAGTAATGATTACGACATAAAAGTGATGCAACGACGACGACGATCGCCGGCTATCCAGGTATCAAACACTATTCGGTTACATCTTTAGGATGATTTTCCCCTCAATCTACCCTGCAACGACAACCCAGTTCAGAGATCGATCTCGCAATTTAGCAGCTTGTTCCCCGCTCGTCCCGAGTAGTCTGCTGTCTAAACTGTTCTTTTCCTGATTAACAAAGTCAGAAAGAATCTACCTTCTCTGACCCTCTTAAGAACAACTACCTTTCAAGACTCCCAAGACGGCAGCCTTCCCTGGGATCAGTCAACTACAGCTTGTTAAGCATAGAAGCACAAGTCGTTATTACATTACAATCTCAAAATTCATCACTCGTCTGTACCTTTCTATAGATAGAGATTGGCAAAAAAAAAAAACATAGCAAGAACACATGAACCAACTAAAAAGAGTACATACCAAACTACCGTAAAAGCACAAAAATAAACTCCAATTGTTAGCAGTTCTAAGTTCAAACAATCCAAAAAACTATCTCGGAAAAAAAAAACAAGTTATAATAGAACTCCTTCCAAAAAGGATTAGCAGATTCAAGTACAATAATTGGATTTTCCAACCAAATTACCCAACCTTCTCACAATTCTGCTTAAAGCCAATTCTAATTCACCTGGCTTTCGTGTGGTCGATCATCTTATAATATAGACATGCTTTCTTTCACAACGTCAGAAAAATCGAATTGGGTGCTTTGGATTCCACGTCCAATCGTCAAAGCAGAGAATAAGGTCATCGCCATTTTTAGCTGTTCTCAACCTTCTGACTCGAAGAGAAAGATAGAAGCTTACCTTCATCTTTGAGTGTGCCATGCCTTCTTCACAAGAGCAGAAAAAAGCCCACCAAAAAAGCTTGCCGCTTTCTTCACGTCTCCTCCTTGGTGCGGTTCGGCTTGTGAGCCAAAACGGCGTCTCTGATTGCGTCGGCGATTTTCTGTTGGGAGTTGAGGATCAACTCCGTCCGCCTCCTTTCCATCTCCAACCAGCTCTTCTCCGCCTCCCTCATCATCTCCATCTTCATCGTCTCCATCCTCACAAAACCTTCCCCGAACGACCGGATCGCCGACGCCAGCTCCGCCATTGGTCGATCCTCCCCCTCCCCGTTCCCATCCTCCTTCTCCAACAAGCTACGCTTTGGTAACCTAGGGCTCCGCGAGAATCTCGGAACCCGGTACTCCACCGGCGGCGGACGCTGCAGGATGTGGCTGATGCTGCGGGTGGTGTTCTTGTCCGTCTCCTCCTCCTCCTCCTTATCGTCCTCGTCCGAGGAGGAGGGGGATGATGATCGAGAAGCGGAGTCCAGCGAAGGGGAGGGTGGGGAGCGGCAACTGGGGGGCACCACGGGGCCGCGCTCGAGGAGGTCCATGAGGGGGAAGAAGGGCCAGTTGGCGGCGGAGGCGGGGCCGGCTTGGAGCTCGGAGCGGTAGCGCTTGCGGAGCTTCTCGATCTTGTGGCGGCACTGGGTGGCGGTCTTGGACGGCGGATCGAAGCCGCAGCGGGCCGCCACGTCCTGGGCCACCTCCTCCCACTGGTGGGCGCGGAGCTGGCCGCGGTTGAGGGCGTACCACTTCTGCCGGTAGGCGTCGATGAGCTGTGTGGTCTCGACGTGCGACCACGTCGCAGGAGGTCCCCCGCCGCCGGTGGGAGGCGGGGGAGAGCGGCGGAGGTGGGAAGAGGCCATGGTGGGGTGGCGGTGGAGGAGTAAGGTGAGGAGGGTATTATAGAAGTGGTGGTGGTGGTGGGCGGCGGCGTTGGTGGTGGAGGCGTTGGGGAGGGGTAGGGTTTCGCGGCGCTTGCCGGTGGTGGGGGCCAGGCCTCCTACCCGACGCTATGTGGTCTGGGCCGAATTTTCGATTTAAGAAAAGCCCATTTGGTAAATTGGGGTGGGCCTGGTAATTGATATGGGCTTGGTTCTGAGTGGGGAAAGCATGAGAAGGTGTTCTCAAATTCTCAACGTGTGGTTGTTAAAAGATGATCTTTTTTTTTTTTGTTGAAAAGTTAAAAGATGTTAGATGAGGCGTGCTGTTCATGTGGGTTGTAGGGGGGAGATGCAAGAGCCTCGCTGAAGCAGTGATGTGTGTTGCTCTGCAGGAAACAGAAATGTCGCTCATGCAAGAAGTATGTAAAGGGTACACTAATATTAGTCTTAGTAAAGAGTAAAGTGTACACTACAATACGTACCATTAAGAGGCATAATACCTACATCCAGATGTGAAGTAATATTCGTTTTGGTACTGGTTGGGAACCTAAAGGACTAATCACCAGAAGCAGTCAGGTGTTGTAATATTTACAAGTGAGCAATATATCCAAACTGATGTTTCATGCGGTAGGCCTGGCTGCTTGCCACTTAAAATTGTATCACGAAGATTTTTGTGTATTTCTATGTCTACAAAATGAACGTAAATTAACTTGAACAAATTGTTAACGCGACAGCCACCCGCGGTCATATGTTTTAATAAGCATGAATACTTATCATTGACACATCCTCACAATTCACCCCAGATCAAAGTACCGGCACTTTACTCTCCAGATGATTTTATTTTATTCATTTTTTCATCGTAGCTGATTTTGCTATTGAAAGTCCACAGCCTCATGCTTCATGGGCTGGGAAGCGTAAGTAGGCACTGCGACATCTACTTAGCGTATATCTTATGAACTTCTTTTTGATCCCTCCAACATTAAGGGGCTATTTTATTGGAATTTTACGGATCAACAATAAGGGGTTTAAGGTTACTATTTACTATAGTATACTTTTGGACATGTTGTTCAAAAGATGACTATACGAGAGTACTCATACTTTCATACTCTAAGGGCAGGAGAATTATGGAAAAAAAGAAAGAATTTAAGATATAGCGGTAGTCTCAATAGACTAGGAAAATAAGAAAATACTAAGACATTAGTCCAGTCAGTCCAGAATGCTATCAGGTTTACACTTCGGTGGCTCATTAATAGATGCCCTTAAGAGAGTATTCACGAGAAGTGTATAAATATTTTTTCAAAATGAGAGTTTGCCATATAGTTATATTTTTGAACCAATAGCACTTGTTATTTACGTTATATATATGTGGGTGAAGATTAAATACTAGATTTGTTGGTTTGAATAGAGGAGCAGTGACATATTTTGCACAAACACATACACATGCTTGCTGATAGAATATTTGTTTTAGTTGTTTTAGTTGTATGTATGTTATTATGAAAATGAAATTATTGTCATGAAATTGTTTGACATAAAAGATGTATGATGAAGATTTCGATAATTAGGAATGGATAGTGATAATATGACCAGAAATATATATTAGTGTGTAGGTTGAATGATAAAGGTGAAAATGAAAATTTATAGGTAGGCTAATACCTAATTAGAAGTGAAGAATGAACAGGTGAGTCGAGACCCAAAATGTCAAAAATATTTTGATGTGGTTAAATTAAAAATTTATATGAAAAATATGGTACAATAGATATATATGAATTTATGTATTTATACATATTGATTTGATAGGGTTGGCCCCTAATTACACTTTTAGGGGAGATATATCCATTTTATTTTTAGGAATTTTTATTGATTTTTTTATAATTATTTTAGTATGAAAATTAGTTGTCTATGCTATCTATGTAGTAATATATTAGGGTTCTGTACATTCATTAATATATAGTAATTAATATCTTCCATCTTGAGACGTCTAGAATAGATTCATTTGGGTTAAGTTTGGGTTAACCAACTTAATCACGACCAATAATATTTCGGTTTGGTTCGCGAATGAACCAAATTCGAAGTGTCACAAAATGTACAATTACATTATGCGATAATTTAAACTTTAATATTTTTAGTCTCACAGGAACATTAAACATTTCCCAGATGTATTCCCTTTATGTTTCTTTAAACATTATATTATATTGAAATTATAATACTGATAATAGTGCTCATATCAACCTTTTCGTTAGCAACAAATTGGTGTAAATTTTGTTTAAAAAAATCTATGACATTTTATCTTTTAAAAAATATCACCATTTATGGATTCTCAAATAAAACGTTGCATGATTATAAAACTAATATACTTATACCACTCACATTTATATGCATTTTCTAAACAATATTATTTTCATTGGTCTGATCTCAGGAGTGGTCAAATCTTATGGGCAAGACCTACATAGCCACACATAGTTATAAAGTGCACTTTCCAAGTTTCGATTTTTAAAAAAGGATATTAATTATATTAGCAAACATAAAAACTATCCTAGGGATATAACTAGAGATGGTAACTTTATATAGTAATAAAAAGTTCACAATAATATCTTATTTAATAATAAGCCTTCTTTTAAGCGAACTTAATTGCTCATATAGAAGAACCGAATAATTGTCATATTTTTTTTGAATTTTTGGACTAGTGAAAAAAATAAAATAAAATAAAATATATAAATTTGGGATGTTTGAAATTTGAATTTTAAATTATCATATTTTATTAGAAGTTAAATTTTTTATTTTATCTAATATTTTTTATTATGAATAATTTTTTTTAAAAATTAAATATCATTTATCATATGAAATATAAGAAAAATATATTTAAAAAAATCTTAAGTTGTATTAAGGGTATTTATGTTAATAAAATAAATATTACGAGTTAGTATATTCTTAAAATATATAAATTAGATATATATATATATATATAATAAAAAATTGAGATCTGTTTATCTTTATTATAAATTTAAATGTTGGATATTTGTAATAAAAAATATTTAAAATTTATTATTTATAATATTTTTTCTTTTAACCCGACCTTCCGTCTTACCCTATTAGGTCATTTCATCAAACATTCTCTTCTCTGGTCAAACCAACCCACAACAAACTAACATCAAATGGCGCTCGCGGCGTTCACCGCCCCTTCCCTCCCCACCAACCGCCAACCCCTCGTCCCCTCCACCAACCACCGCCTATC
>JAVDBV010050804.1:0-11256 GCA_032619315.1 Piper longum
CCCCGCCACCCTCGTCCCACCGGCCGACCATCCCGACCCATCCCCTCGCCGACCCCTGTCGGAAACGCCCACTAACCCCCTCCCCCGACAGCTCCACCCCGCCCCGTCGAAGAGAACGGGCAGAGGCGGCGGGGGAGGATAAGGGGGGTATTTTGGTCATTATTAAGTTTTAATTTCCATTTTAGCTATACATAAATAATTTATTTAATATAAAATTAAGGGTATTTTAGTATATTAGGGGTATTTTAGTCATTATTAACTTTTAATTCTCATTTTACCCATGCATACTAATTTATTTAATTTATCATAGAAAACCGCTTCAACCTGATTTACCCCGATTCATTCCGATTCCGATTCAAATCGGTTGAAATCGGGTAAATCGCCCGATTCCAAGCCCGATTCGGCCCCAAAATCGGATCGGTAATGTGCCGATCCAATTTAAATTGGCGGCCGATTCGTGCAACCATGGTGCTAAGTAAACATAAAAAACATTCTTAGGAGATAAGAAATTGTTAAGTTTTTTAATAAACAGTGATATATGTATGTGTGTGTATGTATATATGTATGTATGTTTGTATGTATTGTATTGGCCATATAGAAGCTTCTTTGAGTCCTAAATTGATCATTATGACTTCGTGCTGCTGTTTGCTAGCAATCTACACTGCTTTATGATGCTGTGTTCATGTACCTTTTGAAACAAGATCATAGAAATTTTGGTTTTTCTTGGTGCAAGAAAAGGGGTTAACGACTCAAGTGTCATGGTTGATGTTGGTTATATAGGCTTGAGCCAGCTTCACTTTGGAATTGTGCTGATTTCATAAGAAAACTTATCTTTGGCATAAAATAATGTTATGCTGTTAAATACACTCAAAGCTGGTTTAGGCTGCCCCAGCTCGAATACTGCCCAAACTAATGCAATCATTTGCCGAAGGAACACTCAAGAAAAGTGATATTGTTTTTTAGATGGTTCAATTTATTGATGACGTCAATTGCAAATTTATTAAATTACGTGTGTGCATTGGAGGCACCATAGATGAAATGCTTCTCAAAATTTTTTTCCTTCGATCAATTGATTGATGTGATTGTTGTAAGGATTGTGACTAGCAGTAGATGAATTGCTACTCTTATTTCATTATATGTTTTCAGTGGAAGTACCATTGTTGGAATTGGTTCTCCTGAACCTCCACAGTTTGTCTACGATGAGGATGAATACCAAAAGGCCTTTGTAACTGGTAAATGTGTATCTTCTATCTCGTCTTCCTTTTATATGTTCATCAATATTGTCTTAAAAGTTTGTTTCAAAATGCATTACTGAAAAAACACCTTATGCTTGTTTGCCTGTTTGATCACTGCATATAATTATGCATAGTTCTGAAAATGCCCACACTTTCGTAAAATTAGGAAGATCCAGTTTTTAAATGACAAGGTTCTTCAACGAAGTTAGAGATTGCGATTTTCAACCATAAATTTTTCTGCCCGTCAAAACGTATCAAATTTTTGTTGTTCAAGAACTTGAAGATTTTAACAAGATTAGAAAGCAGGAACACAACATCATGAGAGTTGTTTTACCACCCTTTCTTATTTATATCAATTTCTCGATCTTCTTTTCTGACATGACATGGTTTTGTGACGATGTTATAAAATGCAGAAGCAAGATTTCTTACTCGCGGAGAAAATCAGTGGTACACGGATCCGAGCCCAACCATAGCTTCTTATGAATCTCCTGCGGATGTCTCTACAACAGTATAAAGAGAACACACATGATACGGTTTTATACTAAAACTTGTTTACAGTGCAATGGATAAAATTCTTCCGATAGAGCAATCGGATCATAAAAGATTATCAAATTATTTTGGCACCTACCAAATTTTCTCTTGCAAATGATAATTATAGGCTAACCACATGAATTACTTAGCATTTGTTAGTGTAATCTCCTGGATTATTAGGCTGGTCATTAATTTAACCAAGTCTTTAGATAATAGTATATCAAACTTAATAAGAGGGTGCATGCTGTGATCAGACTGGTTACAATTGTCTCAGTGTGAGTGGGTGAGAATTCCCCTCTTTTTGGCTATTTAAAAACCCAAAACTATCGTTTTTTCGTTGTTAAAATTAAAAAACAAGCTTTCTTCACACGTGTGTCCCACCTTGAGAGCCTCAAAACGTTGGAACCCATGGACTGGAAAGAAGCCCATCAACACTGCTAGTGGCCCAACGATTCTAAAGCCCAATTAGGAACTAGTGGCTATGCAGAAGTCTTTCTTTTTTTTTTTCAGGAAAGAGTTCGGTCAATGCGCTGTGCATATGGGCGGATTCGGGCGAAATTGTTGTTAATTCTTCGATTGAAATCCAATGAACGTAAGAATTTATGCATCCCTCTTCTCGCAAACATGAATTTCACGAGGTAGACCGTAGAATACTCTAAAAAGGGTTCAAATATTAATTATTATTATTCGTAATAGTCTTATGGGATATATATTATACCATAATAATTTGTCTCAAATATAGTTTAACCCTGCACTAAGCTGAACGCTTATTGACAGAGGCTAAGTTTAAAGCACTTTAGTGCGTAGGGTTTAGGGCTTATGAGACCCCTCATCTTGGTCAAGACTCAAGACAGACTATGTTGACAGATTGATTGATGGATCGCTGATCCTTGGAGTTCTTCGCTTCTTCCTTCTCTCGCATTTCGCAAGCGATTGATGATCCCATCTTTTGTTTTAATTTACTGGTTTAGTTCTCCGTTTCACTTTGCTTAGGATTTGCGGTGGTTTTATGATTTAGCCATGAAAAGAGTGGTTGTTCCTTCCCTATTCCACTTCGGGAGTAGGAACTCGTTTAGGTCGCTATCCGCTTCTGGGTTGTCTTCTCCATCATCATCATACCTTCGAAGTCAGCTTCTTGGTAATCCCGTGTCCGATGGTGCTTCTCTGCTTTCGTGTTCGAAATCCGGTGTTGGAAGTGTAGGCGCCATTTTGTCTCGGTCGTTCGCGGCCCAAGCCGAAAAGCCGCCCCCGCCTTTGTCCTCCAGGCAAAGCAAACTTCAGAAAAGGTCCGAAATTGAGGAGGCCTTTGAGGCTGCTACCGGCACCGCCGAAATTCTCGAGTCCTTCAAGGCCATGGAGTCGGTGTTTGACGAGAATGACCCCAGGCTGGGGATTGCTTGCCTCAAGGTTGGCCAGCATATGGAGTCGGAAGGAATGGATCCTGAAAGGATTGTTGCTTTTGCTACCAGAGCCCTTAACATTTTTGATCGCGAAATCAAGCCATCTTTACCCGTGGCAATGGCTTTGCATTTGATGGGGTCTGTGCACTATGGGATGAAGAGGTTCCACGAGGCCCTCGGATGCTTGAATCGAGCCAATCGCATTTTGGGTCTTGTCGGAGGAGATAACGACGGCGCAGGGGGGATTGATGCAAGGCCAGTCAGTCATGCGGTGCAGCTCCTGCTGGCTAACACGAAAACGGCTATGGGCCGGAGGGAGGAGGCGCTGGGCAATCTTAGAAAGTGCTTGGAGTTGAAAGAATCGATCATGGAACCCAGCAGCCGCGAGGTCGGTAACGCCAACCGCGATTTAGCAGAGGCTTATGTAGCAGTGCTTAAATTCAAGGAGGCGTTGCCACTATGTTTGAAGGCATTGGAAATTCATAAGAGCCAATTGGGGTCGAATTCTGTGGAAGTGGCTCATGATAGGAAACTTCTTGGTGTAATTTATAGCGGATTGGAGGAACATCAAAAGGCTTTGGAGCAGAATGAGTTGTCGCGGAAGGTTCTAAAGAATTGGGGAATGAGATCTGATCTGTTGCACACTGAAATTGATGCAGCCAACATGCAAATTGCTCTGGGACGGTTCGATGAAGCGATCAACACTTTGAAATCTGTTGTCCAACAGACTGACAAGGAGAGTGAAACTCGGGCATTTGTTTTCATAGCAATGGCAAAGGCATTATGTAGTCAAGAAAAGTTTGCAGATTCCAAAAGGTGCTTAGAGATTTCTTGTGGTATTCTTGACAGGAAGGAACAATCTATTCCTGCAAAGGCAGCCGAAGCTTACGGGGAAATAGCCATGCAATATGAAACCATGAGCGAGCTTGAAACTGCAATATCTCTGCTCAAAAGAGCTCTCTCTATATTAGAGAAGCTTCCGCAGGAGCAGCATGCAGAAGGCAGTATCTCTGCACGAATAGGGTGGTTGATGTTGTTATCAGGGAAGGTCCCGCAAGCAATCCCATACTTGGAAAGCGCTGCAGAGAGGTTGAAAGAGAGTTTTGGGGAGAAGCACTTTGGTGTAGGTTATATATATAACAATCTGGGTGCAGCCTATTTGGAGATGGAGCGCCCTGAATCTGCTGCTCAAATGTTTGCTCTTGCGAAAGATATAATGGATATTGCACTTGGCCCTCACCATGTTGATTCGATTGAGGCATGTCAGAACCTTGCCAATGCATACGGTGCCATGGGCAGGTAATTTATTTATTTATTTTTTTGCTTCAATGCTGTACAAATTTATCGTTGCATGGTAGAATATATTGCTTAAAATGTGACCAGGCTAGAGTAAAGGAAAAGAGCATTTGACTAATTTGCTTGCTTGGAAACTGTACAAGTAAAAAAAATTGTCAACAAGGCTAGGAATAGAACATCACATACTTATCATTTTCATGCACTAGTTTCTGATCTTAATAGCCCTTTATAGAGGAGTTCTATTTCTATCTCGCCTTGAAGGCTGATGCATCACATTTCTCATCTTCCCTTTATTGAGTAGTAGTACTTTATTCTCACAAAGTATTTAAATTTAAAGGCTTAAACTGGTGGACTCATGCTCAATAATGATGAGATTAAAAATATTTTCTATTTCCACTTTTTCTATGCAAGTGCTAGAGTATTTTGTTTTCCTTCGACTTGAGATAGAATACATTATACATTCATTCAGGTGGATTCTTTTGTGAAGCTAGGTAGTTTAAGATATTACCTAATGATCTCAGGTTGTTTCTTGTTGATCTTTAGGACTTGAATCACTAAGGCTAAGCTTTATACGGTATTTTAGGACTGTTATTCGTGTCATCTTACTGAACAAATTATCACGAAGAAGACTTCATCAATTTCACTGACATCTTTGACTGTACGATAGAACGTGGAGTTTTAATTGAAAAGATATTGCATTAAGGTTTCTACTAGATGCTCATAAAACTTGTCTTGTATCTCTCTTATAATTGGTAAGCTCTTCTTCTCGTGCATTCTCTTCATTATGTTGACAATTGGTGCCTCACTTTCATCAGATTCATGTCCATATTTCCACCGTCTTTTCTTACCTACGCATTTCTCCAACCTCAATCTGTTTATTCCTTGTTATGGAGTGCACAGGCTGCCATCATCCATTTGATACTCGTACTAGCATTTTAAGTCTGATGGAACCAAATGCATAAAGCCTGCTCTAACTAAAGCATTGCTACCATTTTTACTTATTCTGGTTTATTTTCTTTGTCCTATATTGCATTCCTTGCCCACGAGATGTTTTCTTTTTAAAAAGAAAACTTGTGAAGAGCTAAGTTATTTCGGGACAAGTTTTTTTTGGATCTGTAGAAAATGAGAGATAAGTTCATCGTTATCTTCATTCCTGATAATTTGATCTGTAGATGCCACTTTGCTTTTGCTCTAGATTGGGGTTCCTTGGTCAATGACTCAATTACCAATACTGTCTTATTGTGTTGAACCATCATGAGTTCTGCTTGTCTGCAATTGAAAAAAGTTTAAAACTCGTTCATGATTTTGCAGTTATGGGCTTGCTATAGAATTTCAGCAGCGAGCTATTGATGCATGGGAGAATCATGGGCCGGGTGCAAGGGATGAATTCAGAGAAGCACATCGTCTTCTTGAACAGTTAAAACGCAAAGCGCAGGCTACTGCTACTGATGATGCACGGAAGGCTTTGCCAAGTTCGATTGAAACTGATATTTCCGGCACAAGTAGCTCTCGGCCAAGTCTAAAGCCCATATATAATAAACAAACATTTTAGTAGCCTCTCTCTAGCTACACCAGTTTTGTTGAACCTTTTTTTACGTCTAATGCCCCCATTCACTTCTGTACAATACAGGTTTTGATTTGCAAATTGATACCGACATCGTTACGGTACTTTTACAATCAACTCAAGCTACATCGATCAGTTAAAATTCGTCTCTACAGCGTCTGCTTATTATTACATTCTCAAATCAGGCGGCCAAAGTGATCATTTTTTTCTCTTGACTAAGTGATTTAAAAAAAATAAAAATTGTAAGTAGGGCAGGGCAGATTTCAGTTCAATCCGTAATTAATAGACAAATTGAACTGAATTAATTGGTTTGGTTTGGTTGTTTTTAGTATTCAGTGTGGTTTGGTTTTTACTTTTGGTAGTTTTTTTGATGTGGGAAGTTTTTGTTTCCTACCGAAAATTTTTTTAAAAGAAAAACTTGATGTTTACGTTGTGAGAGTTAATAATTTTTTTGATTTGTTGTAATTTTTTAATAAGTTTAATATATTATATTTTTTAATGTAATTAGGATGGTTAAATTATATTATAATTTTATTTATTATAAAAATAATAATTAATTTTAATATAATTTTAATAATTTTGATTTTAGTCCAAACCAAATTGAGCTGACTAAAATATATAAAAAAATTATAAATTTGGGCTTATAGTTCGGTTCGAATCGGTGCCTAAATTCAACGATTGAAAAAGAATTCAGAAATTTGATTGTTCACGAAAAAAAATCGGTTCAGTGAGCAGTTTTTATTTTAATGATGAATAAAAGAAATATTTGGGTATTATATCGAGTTACATTAATGAAGTAAGAAATATATCAAATCATATAATCATATATAATCATGTTGCACAAATCTTCTGGGCAAATATTTTGGTATGATCTAAATATCCTCAAATTTCTTTCCATAAAATTACAATTACAAATAGAATATTTCTTCCCGTCTAATTTGTCAAAATTATTATCATTTATATTTTCTAATCTAAAATTAATAATAAAATAATGCACACTGTAGTTTGTTTCTTGGTGTGGGTGAATAATCAACTCTCTGGTGTTAACATTAATTGCGATGACGTAGATGGTAATGATAAAAATTTAATTTATAACACGTGGAAATAAAAAGATTCGATGCAGCACTGGCCTGTCCGAGTAGAGCAGCCAAGGTATTCGGTGGTTGTGTTCTTTTATTTACCATATCACCCTCAACTGATTCTTTATATCATAAATTTTCCATCTGTTTTAATGCTAATCACCTCATTTAGCCACATCTAATAAGCGGTTGTTTAGTAATTTAGAGGGATAAAAGGGCCCCCGACTCTTTCGGTCTCTGCTATCTGGGAGCTGCTATTGGAATGGAGGAACCGTGCGGTCTCCGATCACCCCCCGAAATTCCCGCCCGATCCGCTGCACCGCCGCCGGACGCCGGCCAATCTCCGTCCACTGCCGGCGGAGCATCTGAGGCGGAGATAGGGGACGTCGACGGAGAAGATAAGAAGAGGAAGGCGGAGGTACCGGACGCCGGAAGGGCTGCGGCGAAGAGGCGGCGGGCTTGCCCGGCGGCGCTGGAGAAGGCAGCGCCGCCGGACGTGGGGTTCTCGTTTGCGGTCGACGCCAGCGTATGCTCGAACGAGACCACGCCCAGGTTCGGCTCCTTCAACCCCGGTCTGGAGTCCTCCCCGCCGCTATTACAGGCCGTCGCCGCCGCTCAGGGACGCTTGGAGCTAGGTTCTGCCGAAATTGAGACGGTTAGACCGGGGCCGGCGGCGGCGGAGATCGGAGATGCAGGGGGAGGGAGGAGATGATGAGTTCAAGGTTGTATCTAATTGGCTCTGCAAGTGAGGCATTAATGTATATTTATTTTGTCATTATTTATTAAACTATATATTATCATAATGTAGAAAGAGGGAAAGAGAAAATAATTTATGGGTTTTAGTCGCCTTTCTTTTTACATTCGTCAAATATTTTTTGTTCAATGAGTGTTCTCCAAAATTAGGATCCACAAAAATAATTTTCTACTTGCAAGTTGCCCAGTTTAATTTACATATTAAGAGAAATAAAAAAACATTACTTAGTTAAGTGCATGGGAGGATGGTGTCCGATCAGTCAAGTGATTTGATCAAACTACCGAATTGACCATTACACTCGATCGCAAACTTAATTATATCTACTACTTGTCAATGTTCCTTATTGTATACAAAAATATTATTTTTAGGACTAAATTTCTTCTTTTACAATTTCATTCAGCTGACTAAAATTGCTCGTCTTTAATATGTAAAACATGGATAAGATACTTATAATATATACGGCGAGGGAAATTCGTTTTCGACCTCAATTTTTGAAGACAACCAAGTGACGTTGAAAGTTGGTAGGTGAGCATTCCACCTTAGATGAAAGCATCTCCACGAGCAATTATAGACGAAGCGGAAGCGAAAATGTCGATTTGAATAACACAAATATGGGCGAGAATCAAATGCCCTGAAAAAAACCTAAGTTACTTCTACAAAGTTTGTTCACAAAGGGTGATTGAGTCAAGGCCTAAGATAAGGGCGTAGTCGATGGACAATATATGAATATTTCTACCCTTTATTGGTCCGGAGAGAGGGAAGAGGCTAGGTTAGCTTAAAGTGAGGGTAGGAAGGAGTATTTATAACCGATCTCCCAATTATTCCCCTAGTAGTAAATACCATATAAGCGAACAATACTTACTCGTAGCCATTTACGATCGATAATTAGTACATGTGTAATTTTAAATTAGTTCCGTACATACTAGTTTCACACTTCGCTCAGTCCTCTGCATGCATGCTAAATATATACATATTAAATGCCGACAAGGCAGTCATATTTTCTGATAAATTTTGTGCCTATTAACTAACAAGTAAATATGAATTTATGATCTATCAGCGTGTGATCGAATTAATTGGAGAAAATTCACAATCTACCTGAAACTGAAGTAAAATGGATTACTATCGATCAGCAGGATGAATATGTTTAATACATGTTTATCATCATAAAATACATCCCTGAATCATAAACTTCATAACTGAAATGGCAATGCATCCTAAAAGCAGATACGGCCAGTGCCATGACCATGTTCTCCAGAATGAATGTCTTAACAGCTACGGTCGGACCCTAGTCATACAATCAAGAATGATACCCATTAATTGACATCACAATCTAGTTCTTCGCAATAATGCTAATATATAGGATTCATAAACACATTAATTACCCCATTTTCTCTTCAACCTCAACGTCTACTTCAGTAGCATGTCCCACGCCTGCGAGATTGTTGGACTCCACAATGCTGCGCTCACCATCGATTTGGATACGCCTTTCTTGCACCATCTTGTAAGTGGACTTGAACTCATCCATATCTTCGAAAGAGCAATAGCAGTGAGTGGGTTTGCAGGAAGGGTTCTTCACCGGTGTGTTCTCAGTTTCAGAAGTCCCAGCTCCCTTGTTCATCTCAGAAACCGGCATTGCTTGGCTGGCCATGGATATTGTAACTTATGAAAGGAAGAGAGGTTGGTTGTTTAGAGAGGAGCAGAGAAAATTGAGGGAAGAGCTAGATATGGAGATTCAGAAGCACTGAGGGTTCTTCTCTCTAATTAGCAGGGTGGTTAAACAAGAGCTGTATATGCGTTTCCTTATTTTGGTGTTGGATGAAAAACTGTGGGCGAATCCTCCAGAAAACCCATCATTTTCTTTTCTAGGCATGGTATACGCATCTGAAAGGTCTATACTAATGCTGCTGAATGATAACATATTATATTATAGAAAATTTTGGTCTTATATATACCTGATGGTAATTGAAACATATATATGCACTAAATTAAAATTTTAGAGATAACTTCAAGTTGATTCGAAACCATTTAATTTACATATTTAATTTGATTATAATCAATCACGAAGCACTCACTGAAGAGAATAAAATCTGACCATAAAAAAGCATAATAATTTAAGCCCACTTGAGGTTAATAGATGATAATTTAAATAAAAATCCAAAGTACTATTGGCACGAAATCCATCTTATTCTTAAAAAACACCTTCTATGTTTAAAAAACACAAGTGAATAAATTGTTTGTAACGTCCCCATAAAAAATATTTCCACTACAAATCTCCATTGTAATGAAGATTGATGAAAAAGGATCTCCCCGGCCCTTGGATTATAATTTTTATCTAACGGCCATGGAAGGGACTTTCTATACCCTAGACAGTAGTCGTTTATTAATTGTCAAGTGATAAAATTTTCCTTACACGCAAAATGCTAGTGTAAATTAAATTGATTAAAACAAATCATTAATTGAACAAATAGTGGGTACTGATCCATTACGTCAATGCTAAATGTAGACAGCAGAATAAAAAAATAAATTACAGAAATGAGTCAAATTGCCAATTGCCAACAAAATGATAACCTTGGACCCTTAGAGACCTTCCTGCAAAGACAAATTGTGTCAGTGATGAAACCACCAAAGTATTTAATTAACTTAAATCACAAATTAGACCAACTAAACATAATACCATCTTCTGCTTATTCAAAATCACCTCTATTACCTCAACTACATGGCTTCCGAGATGGGATAGATTACAATTTGAACCATACCAAACTATCCTAAACATCTTGACCATTGACAAACCAAATTTATGAAAATTACCATACCTCTTCTGTTGCAAGCATTCAGTTTCCTCACTTATATGCCACACCTTTTATAACCCATTTATGACCTTCAAAACCTCTTTCCATTCTTCTTTTAACTTTAGGAATTAACTTCATTCATAGCACCTCACCTGAATAACTAACACATGACTTCCCCTACAGTTGTTAATTTTTCACACCCCTTCATTTCTTAAACAATTAATTGTAACTCTTTATCTTTCCCATTAATTTTCTACTATCTAACTATAACCAACTCTTAGGCTTCGCCGCTTGAGTGGTTCATATCCCATATATTATTATTGGATGTCCGTGATCGTCCCTATGAACACAAGTTTGAGCCACATCCATTTGGCACTTAAAATATTTCATTTTTAATGAAAAATTCTCATTACAATTATATATAAAATAATTTATTAGAGGGTTTACGTCAATATTGACTCTAAGACTCCATAAATAACTAAAGATGTAACACCCCAAATCCGGTTCACCCTCGTGAACCAAACCGGCATGTTACAGGCCCCGGTTAGGTCGGCTAACCCGAACCTAACTTGCACGGATCCAATCTCGGCGTCTTAAGATGAAGATAT
>JAVDBV010050805.1:0-13582 GCA_032619315.1 Piper longum
CCAATTCCGATTCCGATTCCGATTCCGATTCAGACCGATTCCTGACCGATTCAAAAAAACCGATTTTTGGCCGATTCAGACCGATTCCGATTCCGATTCCGATTCATTAGAAAACCGATTCCGATTCCGATTGATGCAATCATGGTTTATGGTGTCCGAACTTAGGAGACAATCAATGAAGAGCTGAGCAATAGATTTTATTACGATAATATTTTCGGTACTGCTTCGAGTAGATTTTGTCTTCTGGCAGCTGTGGGACACCCACTCACTGTTTATGGCAAAGGAGGGCAGGTGATTTTATTTCCCCCACTCATCTCACTCTACTAGTTCAGTGCACTTCATGTTAGTTGAAGTGATGGTTTTCTAGTTAAAGGCAAAACTTGGGAAATCTTGTTCATAACATGTCTTACAGGCCTGATCTTAGCAGTCCATGAATTATATGATATTTCTGAATCCTTTGTTAATATTCACTTGCCTTTCAATTTTTTAGCACACATTGCTTGTTATGCAGACTTGGGCCTACATTGACTTTAGAGACATTCCAATGTGTAGAGCTTGCTATTGTCAACCCTGCAAAGCCTGGTGAATTCAGTCTTTAATCAATTCACAGAGCAATTTTCCGTGAATGGCCTAGCCCGGTTAGTGACTGAAGCGGGTGAGAAGCTTGGATTGGAAGTGCAGACTGCATCTGTTCCCAATCCTCGTGTTGAAGCAGAAGAATACTACTACAATGCAAAGCACACCAAGTTAATTGAATTGGGGCTCAAACCCATCATCTTCTGTCTGGTTCACTTCTTGATTCACTTCTTAACTTTGCCATCAGGTTCAAGGATCGGGTTGACAAAAATCAGATCATGCCAAATGTTTCACGGAGGAAGATTGGAGTGAAACCAAGGATATTGCAGCTTGAACCATGATTCGGGAAATCGTTATATCATAATAGGGTGCTGCTGGTAGCCGCGAGTTTGTTTTGGTGAGATGAAAATCCTGATCGAGTATGAGGAGGTGTATCGTGCTTCTTTTCTGTAAAATCTGCCAATCTAACAAAAGCTTAGACGCAAGGTTTTCATTGTAAGCTAATAGTATAAGAACTCTTGTTTTGAAGGTCGAAAGAGATCGTGTACTTCAAGTTGTGAGCGTTAATTATTTCTCTTTTCCTTTTATCATGGAAATTAGGTACCACACGGATGGGTTAGAGTAGTATGTAAGAGTTACCGTATCTGGCGAACTCTGTATTGTATGTCGACAGGGGAAGTTTTGACGTTGCGAGTGCAAAATCTTTCATTAGTTATGAAAATAAATGATGACAATCTTCATCTGTTTACAGTCATCGTCATTAAATCATTTGTCTAGAACTATACAGGTGCACAGGGACAATAGTTTTGTATTTGTAATTTTAAGTTTCGCAACGTGTGATGATTCTATTAGTTTGGAAGATAGACATCAATAAGATCTCAAAGAAGAGAGAACTACATCCCGGAGGGAGCTATTTCTCTGGATTGCAGCGTTGAAATCGTCGAAGGTCACTGTTCCATCACTATTTGCGTCGATCGTGTTAAAAATGTCAACCAACTTTCCAGGTTCCGTTATATCTGCTGGGAGGTACTCCTCTGGCAAGGCCTGCACACAGCCATAAGCACGGGGCTAAATATATCAATTATATATAGTTGAAGTGGATTGCAATGAGTTAGAAGGGAGCAATGTAGATACTCTGAGCAAGGAGGCAAGTTCTTCCCTTGTGATGGACCCTGATCTGTCGGCATCATACATCTGCCATACACAGAAGAGTGTGACAACCATAGGTTTAGCATTTGCAGCAAGTTTCTGGAGTAATTGACGTGGGTTCTGTCAACATTTAGAACAAGTAATTAAGCAGTGGGTGCAAGTTGTTGGAAATCACGTGAAAACAGAGCTGGAGAGCATCATCTCCGTGAGAATTTCGAAGACTTGAAAAGCCGCATAGTATCTCCCTCATATCCACTGTACCATCACGGTTGTTGTCAAAAAGATCAAAGACCCGGGGGGCAAAGAGGAAGCAACGAGGTCATATTCATTGCTTTTAGCACTTGTTCAAACTCGGGGGGAGTGACATTATCTCCATTTGCACATCTGCAATTGCACAGATAAACAGCATCACCAAGTTGAAAGCTGTTTCCAGGAGTTGGACGCGCGGCGCCTCCTTGCCACTCTTGGTTAATTACATTTGTAAGTATTTATTGCTCTTTGAAATGTAAGAAAGGAAATGACAAACCTTACATTTTTTAAAGTGCAAACGAAGATTCTCTGGCTCATCGGGATTGAGATCGTGGGATCCAAGAAGAGATTTAAGTTTCTTTATTCTCATATAAAATGTGCTACTCAAAAAGCTAGCCATGGCTGCAGCCCGAAACTTGCTACGAGCATTGAAACTTTGAAGTCATGAAACGATTTCTGAATCCATTACTTCTTGCTTTGCCGAGTCACCTTTTACTTACCCACGGATACAGCAGCAGCTGTTTAAAGTTTCAAGTGGAGCCGAGGCATCGTCTAAGCAAATATTGCACAACTTTTCGAAAAGAAAAAAGTTTCCTTGCGGATCATAATAATAGTAATAATAATATACGTGTATATATGACTCTAATTGCATCCGTAATGAATAGACAAACAGCTTTATTATTCACCTCTTGAGCACTGGCTCGTTGATCGGGATCAACACTGAGCAGGCTAGATATGTGTTGCTTTGCTGACGAGGAAATACTTTTCCAAGTTCGCTCATCAAAAGTGACGTTAACCTGTCAGGAAACTCATTTTTGCGGTAACTACAAGCAGTGAATCTTCTTATAACCACGTTACCATGTTGAAATGGAACAAGAACAGTACAAGATGGGAGTAAATGAGCTTACGGTGAGTATCATTTTTTGCTTTTCCAGGTTTGACGACACGCAGAAAGCGGAATAGCTGTACAATAAAAATGGAAGGCCCCCGATCTGTACCGGTGTCAGTAGAAGGTTACCAACTACAAAAAAAAAAAGAGCCGGCTGAGAAATAGCGGAGTGTAAGATGACACCAAGAGACAAGGCTTCGGGGGTGAACCTCTCCTTTTTCGTATTAATAATAATTTGGGGGTCAAAGTATTATTAAATAAAATAATTAAATATAATAAAGTATATAATTCGAGGGTTGATCAATATAATACTATATACTAATAACAATTCCATAAATATAATAATATATCCAAATTTAAGTACCGAATCAATAAATAAAAGTCTACTGTATGTAATAAGTAGACACTTTCTTCCCCTAACCCCAAACGCTGCCTTGATCATTGCAGTTGACACCCCTTTCATCGCCGCATTGCCGCCAACCTTTGCCAAGTCATTGTTGTGCCGACTCGAGCCATCCCGGCAGCCACGCTGCCTCTACGACACCTTGACGCCATGACCTAGCACCGCATGTCCAGGAGCCGATTTGCCATTGTCCATGCCACTCCGCCGCCCCTATACCACTGACACCCTCCCCCTTGACCTAGCCAAGCTTTCTCCACACTCAGCGCCACCGATGAAGTTAGCCAAGGGCCAATCAGACAAGCTGACCAACCCATCCGACTAGCCACTGTCACCACTACCACCCTCACCACCACCATGATCGGGTCAAGCTAGTTAAGCCAGTGTCGACCTATATTCCCGATCTCTTAGCCAAAAAAATGCCAAAAAATTAGATTCACTAAAATTCACCGGATTTTTACCAAATTCGCGGCCAAACTTGATCGAACTTCCTACACTGTCGGGTGCCGAATTCAAGTATCAAACCACATGATAAACTCTAGTTGTCGTCGATTGCCGACGATGCAATGTATAATTAACTCTAACCTAATTACTTAAAAATAATAATTATTAGCACAACATACTAGAATTTTAGTGATTGATATAATAAATATTTTTATTGTAAATAGAAATGAATTATGTGATTGAATTGTATTAAAATAAATAGTAAGGAACTAATTAAGTAAATTAAGTATGTACAGTTAATTAAATGAAATGTAGCCTAAAAAATCGGATATGGGCTCATGTGTGTAACTTGATGGGATGAATGCTTTGATACGTATGATATAAGATGCGTGAATGCACCAAAGCAGGCTTTAGCTTTTAATTTTGATGTGTACGAATGGAGTAGGAGCTCATCGCTTAGGCGCGTGGATGCGATTAGAGCTTTTACAAGGTCTGTTTAGGACTCACTTCTGGTTTGATTCCTTTACTCTATCATGTTATGTTTTAATAAGTAAGGGAACGTGTTGAGTGGTGGATTTATTGTATCTCATTCCACATGGGTCATTTAGTCGTACAAATTACTAAACTAATAACCCTCGAGGATAAGATCCATCAAGTTTCTTTTTGAAAACTCAGATTCAAATTACGAAGCCTTCAAGCTTATTATATTACAATCGCTACCCAAACCCATGTACATCTAGTTTTCTCAAGTTTTTAATGACGTGTGAGACAAGTGAAAACCGACAAGCACACTACGCGAGCTGGCATGTGTTTATCAAAGTGGGCTTTGGATTGGTGAGTAGTCTATTCACGAGGGATCCTGACAACATCACCTTTGAGTTCCTCAAACTAGGAGAAGTGTGGAGGTTTACAGGTACTGTAATGCAGCTCATGTCTAGATTTATGATTTTAAAGGGTACTGAAGGCACATGCATATAAGTACTCAATCTCTTTGTTTAAGGCCAGGAGTGATATGGAAGATCTAAATGGTTGAAAGAATAGAGATTGATTTTTTTCGTGCAAGGGATACTTTTAAAGTTGCCAAAAAAAGATATGAGATAGAATGAGGCACTATCATGCGGAGGTCAACGACTCCTGCTTAACACCCTTATGAGAGATTCTATGAGGAAGTATAAGAATGTTTTCATTTAAGAGGAGAGTCAACTCTCCTGCGCTAATTTGTTATTAATTATTTCTAGACCACTAACACTCATTATTGACATTTTTTATTATCTATGTAGGTGAGAATCTGGAGGATTGAACGTTGTCAAAATTATTAAATTTGTGACTATAGTCAGAGTTTACCTAATTAGTTCTTTAACATTCGTTTTAATACACTTCAATCAAGCAATCAGCGACGGATTAAATCGGAGTTAATTCATCAACTCACCAATCAGAGTGAATTCTAACACATTAATTCATTAATCCTAGCATGATGGGGTGATGTCGGTAGCACGGTGTCAGCGGAGTGGAGTGGAAGGCGGCAAATCAACACTGGAAAGGGCGATGAGATATTGCGGCATCGGGTGTAGTAGTGACTGGGCGTCAGCAGGGGGTGCTGGAGGAGACGTCGGCGACGTGAATCAAGGTGGTGTCAAGGGTTTGAGGAGAAAAGGCAGGATGATGTTCGGTGGTAATTTCATGATTAAAACTTGACACGACTCCAACTCGAACCAAAAATAATAAGTAGCTCGTAATAAATTCTAAAACAATTCAAAAAATAAAAAAATGCCATAAAATATAATACGCATCATAACACCACAATGACATGTTCTATAACTAATAACCCACCCAAAATGTCTTATAACACATCCTAAAGGGTTATTTCATATACTCTAATTACTCATTTTTCATCATCTTTCTAACATTATCATCATATACTTAAGTACACTTGACCCGCATCACTCATAACTCACAGCTGGCCTCGACTCAACACACAATTCATTAAACTGATTAGACTCGAACTGACGATTGAACTAATTGGTTCGCTAATATAAAACTCTCGCTCGAGTCATGGGTTTTATAGTATTTACGGAGTAGGAGCTCGCCGCCTAGGCGCGTGGACACAATTGGAGCTTCTGTTATGTCCATTTAGGACTCGTTTTTGGCTTGACTTTTATACTCGATCATGTTTTATTTTAACAGGTAAGCAAACGTATCGAGTGGTGGATTTATTGTATCCCACTCTACACGGGCCATCTAGTCGTATGAATTTCCAGATTAATATCCCTCGAGGATAAGTTCCGTCGAGTTTATTTTCAAAAACTCAGATCCAGATCATAATGCCTTCGGGCCTATTATATTGAAATGCCTACTCAAGCATATATACATGTAGTTTTTCACATTTTCAGTGAGATGCGAGAAGAAGGAAAACTGACACCGTGTCTTGAGATAGGGCATATGTTTGTCCAAGTGGACTCTGAAATTGGTGAGGGTCCGTTCCATTCCCGAGGGATCCTGATAATTCCACCTTTGAATTCTTCAAACCTGAAGTGTGGAGGTTTGCAGGAACTGCTGTGCAATGCATGTCTCGACTTGTAGTTTCAAAGGATACTAAAGGCATATGCCTGAGTGTGCTTGGTTTCTGTACTAGGGGTCATGAATGATATGGAGGATATATAGGGCTGAAAGGACAGAAATTGATTTTCCCGTGTAAGGGATAATTTAAAGTGGCCAATGAATGAGATCAGATAGAAAGGGGATGCTTTCACGCGAGGTCAACGGCTCCTAGTTATTGCCCTTATGAGAGATTCTATGAAGAAGAATATTGAGGTTTTCATTCAATAGGTGGGTCAGCTCTCCTGTGTCATATTGTTATTAGTTATTTCTAGATTGGTAAAGCTTGTCACTGATGGTTTTTTATTATCTATGTAGGTGAGAGTTATGAGGAATGAGTGTTGTCGGGACTGCGGAGGACTAGCACTGAAATTGTGCACATATGTATCTGCTGAATGTAACTAATGATGATGGATGTGGGTTATTTTAAATGATGTAAACCTAAATGTGATTTCTGAGAATGAATGTGATGTTTTGCTTGTGAATGAAATTGTGAATAGAAATGAACAGGTTGAACAATGGATTCTATACTCAACTCAAAAGATGTAAAATGTAATGATAACTGGAATGTGAGGGAAATGTTTTGTATTTGACTGTGTTTTCTACTTTTATTGATATAAGCGTATACTATTTGTTTTTGACAAGGTGATCCCTATTGAACTTTTAGGGGAGACTCTAGCTATTTTCTTTAAACTTTCTTTTGTTTGGTTTGTTTTATATTTGATTACATATCGCTGCATGCATCTAGAATAATGTTAGAACCTAAACATCTCATCCATGTATTATATGATTGTATCACCAAGGATAGATCTGGGTCAGCCTAACCGAATTAAGTAGATTAGCGAACGATTTGGTTGCCGGTAAAATTTTGTAGTTGGTTCACGGATGAACCAAAATGAGGTGTTACAGGAGCAACAATGTAACTTGCACACATATACCTAGGATGAATGAAAACGTGAAATGATGAATTATTAAGAATGATGGTAGATGTATGTTTTAAATGTCTAATTGCATAAAATGGTCTGTGTGTGGTAATATTATGATTAGAATTAAACAAGAAAAGCTAATGGAATCGAGACCCAATTCATGATAATGACAAATGTTGACGATGGAAAAGTTGTGAGAAAATGCCATATTTTTGCTACGTTTTATGTTTTTATTGTTATACATATATATATTGCTTGTTATTGATAGAGTGATCCATATTATACTTTTAAGGGAGACTTTATCCGTTTTATTTAAAACTTTATTTTGTTAACTATTAACGAGTTTGCCTTGTTTGAATGTGATTGCATATCATATCATCCATTTAGAACAACGTTATATCCTAAGCATCTCATCCATGCATTGTATACTTATATCACCATCTTGAGATGTTGAAGTTAGATCCAAGTTGACTTGACTAAATCAATAGATTAGTGAATGGTTCAGTCATCGGAAGCATTTTCAATTTAGTTCGTGGGTGAATCAAAACAGGATGTTACACGGGTATTTTTCCACAGAAGTACAATCGCACACAGAATGTTGGGCGCTCTCACACTCTATTCTTTGCGATAAGTTTTCAAAAATTTTGTTTGAAACCTAAATGACATCTTAAATTCATGCAATTTAAATCCTAGCCTCCTAACACAATTTTTTTAAGAGGATTTTTAATTTGGATGTCTAAATCTCAAGTTTCCATTAAAGCTCTCAATGAAGGTATAATTTTTCCTAGTTTAACTAGATTTTTATTAAAAACATATCAAATCATCTCAGAATTGAACAGAACTTCATTACTAACAGTTTAAAATAATTATTAATTTAAAAAGATAGGTTCTTGATTGATTTCACCATATTTTTCCTTTTTAAAATTAACTTTCAAAGAAATAATACGAACATCAAACATAAACTTTGATTCTATGTTGTCTACTCATACTCGCCTCCACCCAAACTGAATTCATGATCTCAATCATTGAGAACTTGCATAATTTATAGAAATAAAATATTTTAAATTATAAATACATGCATTACAATCATGATGAATCATAAATAAGATGAACAATATTGATGATAAATGAATCTAATGAAATAAAATTGTTTTAGTTGAATTACTAATTTGATTTTTTAGCAAACCATGCTTAGAACACTCCCTAACATGATCTCCACAATCCAAAACCTAAGGAAGAGAAAGAGGAGAATGATGAGAGAAGTTAGAGAGAGAGGGCATGGGAAAGAGAAGAGAGAAGAGAGGACGCCCACCGAGGGTTAGATAAAAAAAAGTGGCGCCTTTATCTTTCTCATGTTCTTATATACTCTTTAATATTTCTCCCTTTCTTGAGTTATCCCTCATACCCTACTAAATCTAAACTTAGTCCTAACCACTCTGACTAATTAAATTTAACCCTCTTTTTAATTCTGGCCCCGCCCTTTAGCCAAGGTTTCAACCTAAACATTTTTTTGCTAATTGGCTAGCCCATTCGGTCAATATTGACTTAACTTAAACAACCTCTATGGTCGCAATAAGTTTTGCTATCAAATTTTAATTTCTCATATAAAATAAAATCAACTAATCTTCTTATAATTCAATGTTTTATATACCATATTATAGTTTAAGTATAAAAAAATTTACCTAGGTGAAAATACTAAATATAAATTCCCATTTTACCCCTGGATAAATAATTTATTTAATATAAAATTAAAGGTATTTTCGTAATATAAGGGCATTTTGGTCATTGTCAAATTTTAATTCCCATTTTACCCATGCATAAATAATTTATTTAATATAAAATTAAGGGTATTTTAGTCATTGAGGGGTATTTCGGTCATTGTCAATTTATAATTCCTATTTTACCCATGTATAAGTAATTTATTTAATATAAAGTGAAGGATATTTTAGTAATTGTCACAAAAAACCGATTCAGTCCGATTCCGATTCCAATTTAAATCGGACGGAATCGGCTGATTCCGAGGCCGATTCGGGGCCGACCGATTCGGCCCCGAAATCGGATCGGCACGCGGCCGATCCGATTTAAATCGGCCGATTCCGCACGGAATCGGACGATTCGTGCATCTATGCCATAAACCACTCCCTGGTTTAGATCAGTGGATCTAATTCCCCAACCCTTACAAGTGAAAGCAGTATTATTTTAATCATGCACCTTGCTTAGGTGATAAAATGAACTAGCGTGCTTGGGAAAAGGCCAAGTATCTGTTCTATGATTATGGATTTTTGTTATGTATCCTTCCTCAATGCCTATATTTGGAGTTCCATACTCCCTCATTGTCCGAAGCTTCACAAGATGGCAGTCCTCCCTGAATTCTTTGATTGCAAACAATACATTCAAAGCCTGTTGTAAATAGAAGAAATTGGAGGCAGTTAGCGTCAAGTTTAAATTGGCGGGAAAAGCTGTTGAAGTTTTTTGAAAAGTCGTTGTAATTTTGAATTGCTGAACTTGTGTGATTGTTTGAATTTGAATTAGAGAATCGTGAATTGTAAGATTGTAATCAAGATACAAAAGGGAAATTGTACAAAACAAACATTAGAAATGAAATGATTCATATCTTTCCCCAATTATCTTCCATCTCCACGTCTTCCTCACCCTCCTTTGCTTCTCTAATTCTCTACCTCACAATTCTCTGCTCTGTTCTGTTCTCTCCTCCATTACTCTGCTTAACTCGAATTCCTCATTCCCTCATCCCATTCTGTAGTCAGCAACGTGTAATTAATTGTTGAAATGATGAATTCTCATTGAGATGCTGTTGGCACGAGCACTGGATTGCTTCCTAAACCTGAGGAATGCAACAAATTGGTATCAGAGCTCGATCTAGGAAGGATCTTCTGGTGGAAAGGGATTTTGAGGTAACTTCTACACTTCCAGATTTTTCTAATCTAGCTATTGGACAAGTGCGACTACAGAATTCGATTGATGCATGCACATAAGTCCTCAAGGTGGTTCAGGATTCTGTTAACTCCATGAACACCAGACTCACTAGGCTCGAGATTTCTAATATGCATGATGTCCCTGATGATATAGTGAGAAATGAATTCAGATATGATTATGTTTTTTATAAAGCTTATGAAAATGTAAATAATCAAGGGGATTCAAGGATGATGACTCATATAGGCCGACTAAAATTTAAAAGGTATAATGGCAAAGAAGATCTGGTGATTTGGCTAGGGTTGTGCGAACAATATTTTGAATTGTAACACATTACTGAGAATGATAAGGTTCCTATCACCTTTTATCACTTAGATGATGAAGTCTAATTGTGGTATCAACTGATTAAGAAGGAACAAGGAAAATTAACGTGGGAAGAATTAAAAAAGGAGGTATTGTCAAGGTATGACACGACATAATTTGAAGATTTCTTTGAAGAACTATCAAATTGGAGGCAAATTGGATTAGTTCAAGACTATTATACTATCTTTATAAGACTGGTTACAAAGGCAGGAAATATTGTTCAGGAGCCACAGATCAGCTTTTTTATAACAGTATTAAAAACTACATTGAGGTATGATGTTAAAGCTCAGAAACCAACTTTGGTTCATACTGTTCTAGGTTTTGCTAAACTATATGAAGCTAAGTTGAAGGAAAGAAAAGCCTCGCTTCCAGCAAGGGAGTATAAGCAAAAGCTGGAACCTGCAAATCCAAGATTTGAAGGTGTTAGCTCTTCCTTACCAATGAGACAGTTAGTTAAAAGACTCACCGTGGAAGAAATGGTCGATAGGAAGGCCAAAGGACTTTGTTTCCACTGTAATGAAAAGTTTAGCATTAGCCACAAGTGTAAAAAATTATTTTCCATTGAAGCAATCTATGAGGACATTGAGGAATGTCAGGAAGAGGTATCTATGATGGAGGAAGACGCGAATGATCAATCAACAAGGGAAGCAGACCTACTAAAACTTTCATTACAAGCACTCAAGGGGGAAGTTACACCTAAAACTATGAAGTTCCAAGGAGTCATTCAGAAGCTGTTGGTTCAGATATTGGTAGATTCAGGTTCTACTCATAACTTCTTAGATTCTACACTTGCTGCCAAGTTGAACATTTAAGCAGAAAATACTCGAGCATTAGATGTGGTTGTGGCTAATGGAGAGAGGCTACGAAGTCCAGAAATTTGTAAAAAAATCACATTTGAAGTTTAAGGAGTTCAACTCATAGCTGATTTCCATTTGCTACCTCTTAAGGAACACGATGTTGTCTTGGGAATCCAATGGTTGAGGACATTAGGACCAATTGTTTGGGATTTCTCACACCTGCAAATGTCCTTTACTTATGAGGGCAAGAAATTGCTATTAATAGGATCAGAAAAATCTCCATTGCAAATTGTAGAGTCTAAGACAATTCGGAAAGGAGCCAAAAAGAAAAACATGGGGTGTTATTGCAAATAACAGCTTCAATCCAAATTCACAATCAGAAGAAAGGGAAAGTTGATTATGACAATCAGGATCTCAATTCATTGTTAAAAAGCTATAAAGAATTGTTTAGTAAACCAAAGAGGTTTCCTCCTGCCAGAACTCATGACCATTCCATACCTGTGAAGGAAGGGGCACAACCAATAGCCTTGAGACCCTATCGTTATCCTCCCTTGCAGAAGGCTGAATTGGATAGGCAAGTCACTGAGCTACTCCAAGCTAGAATTATCAGACACAGCCAAAGTCCCTACTCGTCACTAGCATTGTTGGTTAAAAAGAAAGATGGAACATGGAGAATGTGTATAGATTACAGAGCCTTAAATCAGCAAACAATTAAAGATAAGTTTCCCATACCATTGATTGATGATTTATTAGATGAATTATGCAATGCTGGCGTGTTTTCGAAGCTTGATTTCAGATCAGGTTATCATCAAATTCGAATGGCTGAAAATGATGTATATAAAACTGCTTTTAAAACTCACAAAGGGCATTACGAATTCATTGTTATGCCATTTGGCTTAACAAATCCTCCCTCGACTTTTCAATCCCTAATGATTGTATTTTTTACAAACATCTAGGGCAGTTCATTATTGTCTTTTTTGATGACATCTTGGTATTTAGTGCTGACACAAAGTCTCACTTATGACATCTTAGGCTTACTTTTGACATTATTTGCAGCAACAACCTTTTTTTGAAGAAAGAAAAATGCGAGTTTGTTCAATAGAAAATATGCTACTTGGGGCATGTTATATCCAAAGGAGGAGTAGCCATGGACCCTTAGAAGATCGAGGCTATGTCCAAGTGGCCCCTTTCCATGAACATCAAAAGCTTGAGGGGGTTCTTAGGGCTGAGTGGATATTACAGGAAGTTTATAAGAGGATATGGATATATGGAAGAACCCCTTCTATGTTGAAGAAGGATTTTTTTGAATGGACTCCAAGGTCTATGTTAGCTTTTGAGGAATTGAAGAAAGCAATCACCTCAGAACCTGTGTTAAGGCTGCCTGATATCACTCACAAATTTGAGATAGAATGTCATGCTTCTACCATTGGCTTGGGAGCAGTTCTAATACAACAAGGACAACCAATAGCTTACTTTAGCAAGGCTCTACATGAAAAAAAATAGGTTACTGTCCACTTATGAAGAGGAATTGTTAACACTGGTATTGTCTATTCAAAAGTGGAGGCAGTACTTACTTGGGCATCCATTCGTGGTTTGGAGTGATCACTCAAGTTTAAAGTACCTATGGCAGCAAAAAATAGCCACTCCTTCCCAATAAAGGTGGTTGCATAAATTAATGGGATTTGATTTTACAGTCGAATACAAGAAAGGATCTGAAAATTCAGTTGCTAATGCTCTTTCAAGACTTCCCTATGAATCAAATTATTTGGCAATCTCTTCTCCCACACTCGATTGGATTGATCCAATCCAAACTGCTATCACTACTGACCCTATTCTACAAAAGTTATTCCAGCAAGACCGAGATAAGAAACTTTCCTCTCAATGGACAGTTACCAATTGATTGATATTCTTCAAACATCGAATTTACTTGCCAAGGCATTCTGAGCTTACTGACATAATTGCAAAGGAATTTCATGCTAGTACTCATGAGGGATACCATAAAACTCTTAGATGATTGAGAAGGGTCATTTAAAGCAAATAATTTGCAATTATGAAAATTGTCAAGTCCATAAAGCTTCGTGTAAAACCCATGATTCGAGTTAGGGTTTTATATTTAGAACCGGTCGGTTCGACCGTTATTTTCGAGTCGAGTATGTTTCAGAACACGTGTACTGAGCCGACGCCAGTCGCGTGTATGAGCTACGAGGGGTCATGTGTACCCAAGTATATGATGATAACGTCATGAATACAGCAGAAAAGAATG
>JAVDBV010050806.1:0-20053 GCA_032619315.1 Piper longum
TAATACATATCTTTTTTTATTTTTTCTCAACAGGGGGATGATGGTGTTTTGAGCTGAAGTGATTCAAAACAATGTCTGGCGAAGAGGAAGAAAATGCTTCAGAGCTCAAGATTGGAGAAGGTTTTACATTTTGTTTTTCTTCTTTTTTATTTTATTTTGATCTATCGGTTGCTTTCTGTTTTTTGGAATGGAAGTTTAATATGATCTGTGAATTGGTCGTTATCTTATTTTCTGGTAGTCAGCCGATGCTTTTTTTTTTAATGTAAAATTTAAAAAGAAAAAAATTGTTATTGGAATAGAATAATTTCTGATTTCCATGTGCCGTCTAACTTTTGTTTTTTTGTATGATTAATCACTAATCATGAAGTCTGTTTTCCAGAATTTCTGAAGGCCAAGTGTTTGATGAATTGCGAGGTTTCACTCATTTTGGATCGTAAGTATGAACAGCTTCAGCAGATGGCAGATGATCCAATGAACCATGTTTCTCAGTAAGTCCGTAGGCAAACTGTGTATTGAAGATGTGAGCACGATTAGCTGGCGTTTTGATTTATGTTGATCTGCTTCATTGTTATGTTTTTAATTGTGACGTATATTTTTCTGTGTAACTTTTTGTTAGATGATTCTGCAGGCAGTGGTGAATTCTTTGTGTATTTCATTATACAGGGTGTTTGAGAAGTCTCTCCAATATGTAAAGCGCTTTAGCCGTTACAAGAATCCCGATGCTGTTAGACAAGTCCGAGAGTATCCTTATTTAGTAATGGAATATCTTTTTATCAGATATATTTTGATTTTAAATTTTTATGCAATGTCTTCTGATTTTTTCACTTCAAATTTATTTTCTCCGCCAGGGTCTCTCTCTGTCACTTTTTTTCTTTTGTTTGTTTGTATTCGGTGATATCTTAAGTGCATGCATTTCATTTTGCAAATCAATTATAGTCGTTAAGTTTGAGCATAATATACCTGGAAGCCATATCAGTATGATGAAGATGAAGTTGAATTAAAAGTTAGAACCAAGGGGAATGGGGTGGAGATGAATAGCAATCCCTAAATAATGCAGTCAAGGATTTGGAGAACTATTATTTTTTATAAGGAAGTGTCGTATTAACGTAGCTTAAATTTTTCCCTAATTAAATGTTTCTTGTTTTAAGGCATAATTTTGCCATAATGAAGAGTTATTTATTCGAGATTTTCTTAATCTTATTCAAGGTTTTCTTATTCAATCAAGTTCCAAAATTCTGATGTTTAGTTTTCTTCGAAATATATAAATAATAAGAGACTTGTTCACCTTTTTGTTCAGTTTACTTAGATGAAAGAAAGTTATAATCGAGTATGATATGAACCTGCAAATGAGAGATTTTATGTTGGAAAAAAAAACTCTCAAAGAAGAGCTTTCTAAATCCTCTATCATATTGTCTAGAATGTTTTGCGTCACACATTCATCACTCATTTGAGATGGTTGTATCTAATACAACAGTTGACATAGAACTTGCCACCGTCTTTTTTGGCCTTTTCTGCTTTGATTGAGGATTCATGTCATTGATCTAGAAGCCAAAAAGAGATGTAGATGGCAAATGAATTATATTATTATACGCAAACCAACATATTTTTATTTTGTTGTGGAGTGTTAGACTTGTATTTGATATCACAATATTTATACTTGACTTAATACAGAATTCTTAGCCGGAATCAGTTGGCTGAATTTGAGGTAGCTTCTGAAGGTTATTCATGAAATAAAATTTGCTCTATTGTGAACAATTATCAATTATTGATTAATGTAATTTCATTATTTGTCAGCTTTGTGTTCTTGGGAACCTTTGTCCTGAGACAGTTGAAGAAGCAACTGGTTTGGTCCCAACTCTCAAGGTGATTGTTTTTCATATCTTTAATAATTATGAAATTTAGTAGCATTATTTTCTTTGATGGTATTTATTTATAAAGGTGAAAGCAATTCTTTTGGTGCTTGGTTGTTTATCAAGAAATTTCCAGTCAAGGGTAAATGTGTTTGCTAGGCACAATCCAAGGAAAATAAAAAATAATGTATTGTCTCTTGTCATAATGAAGCAATTTTATTTATATCGAGTTGTATATACCATTTATATGATTATTATTATTATTCAGGATTTTGATCATTATGATGTGTAGCCAGTTTGGATGGTTGTATTTCCAAATTCCAATTAAAGTGTTTGATTGGTTTTTCAAAGTTGTGTCTTGACTTTTCATGCACTGGAGAGTCTAACTTATGTGACCCTATATTTGGCAAGAGCTCTATAGGCCAATTGTACTGTATAAAATTATGTAATGGGAGCCGCACTGCTTTTCCATTTATCAATTGTCATGATTTGGGATCTTTTCTTTTAACATGCTTTGTGCTTGCAGAACAAGGGGCGAGCCCTCAACGATGAGGCTATTGAGAAAATGGTGAATGACCTCTCCCTTATAAAAAGGTTTGAGTAGATTCAGTGGGATGAAGTCGACTATATATCCAGCCTGATTTTGTGATTTTAAGTTTCATTATAGTGGGCGTGATATAATTGACTAAATCCATCAGAGGCTAGTATACGTTATTTGAATCATTTAATTTATATATTGTAAGTTATGATGATTTTAAGTATTGCAATGTTTCAATATGTTTGTGAAGATCAACTCTATTGTTGCATGTGTGCCTTGATTTAAGCATTTCGTTCCGCAGATCATTGACCATTGTATTTCATACTGAATCATCATGTTCATGATTTAATGATCGGATCACGTATGGGTGTTGATTTTGCTATCTATATCTGTTTTGGCTTTCCTGTTTTCCTATTTGAACCAAAACATCAAAGTTGTTGCATCCGATGAATGCTATATGAACATGTTTGAGTATGATGCATGGCCATTGCTTGTGTGGATCCTAGAATGTTGATGATTGTTTACAACAGTCATCTACCTAACATGTGGAAGGGGTTGTTAGCTTTGTGTGAACAAAGAGTATTTCGTCGAATGTGATTTGATTTCAACTTATGAGACGTTTTGTTTGTTTTTTATTAGTTGATGTTCTTGTTTGCTCCTAAATTGGAGGCTCCTGTATGTGCCTTACACCAGACTTAAGGTGTGAAAGCAGCTTAGTTTTTTTTTTATGACAAATTAATCATCATTGATTATTATAACCTCGGCATAGTTTCTACTGTATTGATGGAGAGAAAAAATCATTTAAACTTGTTATGTACACATATAAGAATTATTTTAAAATAGAATATAATATTAAAATTTTGGATGTAATGTGATGAAATCTTTTATTAGAACATGTGAATGATGAAAAAGAAGTAAACCGATGAAATCCTTTTGCCCCCCTTAAATGCAGAATCAAATGTATCATAACATAAGCTGAGTGATGGAACCTTTTTATATGTAAGTGTAGGATTTTTGAACTTGACAAAGAATGTGGCCAAAAATATTTGGACAAGTCGGTCAATTTGTTTTTTTTTTGGATGTTTACTTTTTTAATTTTTATTTTTGGGGCCAAGCGGGATGTCGACAAGTTGCTTCGTGCATTGGTAGTTGTTGCACTCATTGAATACCAACTTTTGCAACTTGCCAAAACCAATTTGCATACTTAATGATGTTTAACCGGGTCCACTTGTTGTGGCCCCCGCACACTCAATGAATAAATCCCAGGACGAAATCGCAACCGTTGATGAGCTCCACTCATAATCGACAAGCTGACGCCACTTAAAACCCGGAACCTGTCCCCTGATGATGTCAGGGTCACCCTCGTAAGCGAACGGAGACGTCCAACTCCCCTCTTAGTGGCAGTGAAATTACCCAGAGCTCCTAATATTAACAGCATTTTCCACTTGACTCGGCATTTCGTGGCTTTTGCAAATCGATCGATCTCCATTAAAATTTTGACTTGACGATTAAAATTAAAGCGAGATTTGATCTTTACCTTCTTAGATTGAAACGATTGATAGTTTGTATATTCCGCCAAGTTTTATGATTCCTTGTATAAATTATAAACTAGAAAATTTGTAAAGCGACAAGATGAATAAAAGTGTATTATATGCAGTCAGACATGAATTAAAGTCGCAAATTCAAACTCGATTCTAAACCTAGTTGTCTAGAGTGGCTAAAAGGGGTGCCTTCCAATGCATATAAATAAGGCGGAGTTTGACATGAAACAAAAACTAAGCTCTCCCATAGCAGGGGTATTATCGTCTTTTCATACTTCAGAAAAGTACGCCGTTAGTTAACGGAACGAGATACGTCCACTACAAAGGACCGAAGCCCACCACCCTAGTGGAGGTGGTGTTGGTGGTGGAGCTGCTCACAGTCTCCGGAGATCTTGGCCCACCTACGGCAGATTCACGCGAGCTGGCCCTTTACTGGTGGTCCGCCGGTCGACGTCTTCGAATGCTCAAAGAGACTCACCCGCCATGCAAAGCCACTTGCTGCTCCCTCTCGCCCTATAACTCCTGCCTGGCCAGCTGCAGGCCACTGGAGAAGAAAAACGTGATGCCAACATCGGTTTTGTCCGATTTCGATTTCGAAGTAGAAATTAAGCCTCCCAATTATTCCATGTATGGAGGTGGAGGATTAACGGCGTTAGGTGTGACGGCGCCAGCCGGCGGCATGGGGGGGAAGTTGGAAGAGCTGCCGTGGGATGAGAACGACTCCGGCGAGATGTTGCTCTGCGGAATCCTCGCCGAAGCAGCCATGAGAGACCGGCGGCCATTGGAGCCGCCGGCTTGCTTGGCAATGATGGAGACGTCAAAAGATAGGTCAACATCCGGGAAGGCGGCCGAGGCGGGGAAGAGGAAGAGGGGGGAGAGGAGGAGGTACCGCGGAGTGAGGGAGAGGCCGTGGGGGAAGTTCGCGGCAGAGATCCGGGACTCGGCCAGGCATGGGGTTAGGGTTTGGCTAGGGACATTCGACACGGCTGAGGAGGCAGCGATGGCGTACGACCGGGCGGCGTACAAGATGCGCGGCGCCCGGGCGCTGTTGAACTTCGCCGTGGCGGCAGACGTGCTGGAGGGTGTGAAGGCCGGGCCTCCGGTAGGGTTGGACCCTAAAGATGAAGAAATGTGAGGTAAGCCAAAAAATATTATAAGTTTATCAAGTTGCAACCTTTAGTATAAGAATTTGATTGGTGGGTACAAAAGCCACTTTCTCTGCTCCAATCACATTTGTGTTGGTGTTAAAAGGTGTGTTTATGTAGGGAGTCAACACCTGACCAGAAAGTAATCTCTCATGTCAAGTAGTTGGAGTGATGGGATTGATGTGGTCTGCAATTGATTTCATGCATACATGCGTATATATGACACACCGGTGCTTGTTTTTCTTTTGCTTTACTGTATATGCCGTATACTACTGTTATGATTTGCTTATTGTACGTGCACGTACTATTCGAATGGTAATTTGTATCCTTCAGCGAGTTATATATATTTCTTTGATTTGATTATTGTCGGCCGAATTATACAATGGCGAAAAGAAGGTTAAAGTTGTGATATGCTGACTTAGTCCAAATTTAATATTTTAATATCTATTGAGGTAAAATCTAATTTATTAATAATAATTGACTATATACTTTTAACTTCGGTTAAATACTTTTGAAAATATAATTTAGGTTTATTAATTTATATTTTAGGTTAGATCATTATATATAATATTGAAACCAACCTTATTTAGTGTTGGATGGTGAGTAATAATAGGAATGTCAGCAAACTACTTGCTATGGGCCAAGGAGGACGTGGGGAAGGCCGATAGTTATAGATTTCGAAGACGGAATTTCTTAAAATAAGTAAATTTTGATAACCTTAATTTAATCTCATAGACAATACCTACTTAGGTAAAATTTAATTTATTAATGAGAATGAATAATAGATCTTTAATTTTAGTGAATAAATTTTTTAAGAGGTAATTTAGGCCCATCAATTACATTTGGGTTGGCTGAGATCGTATTAGATAATAGGCTGGACTAAGAATGTAGGCCAAACTACGTACCACGGAACAAGAAGGACGTGGGCTAAAACTAATAATAGGTGACGTGGGCTAAAACTAATAATAGGTTTTGAAAAGGGTATTTTTTTAATGCAAATGGATTATTTTAGCATCCTCCAACTTAGGTATATGTTTAATACTTCCTAATGTTAATTTATTAGTGAGGATGTACATAATGATCCTTGAATTACTAAACAACAATTTTAAAGGAATAACTTAGGTCCATCATATTATACTTGAACCAGGTTGTTATAGATGATATAAGAATCAATTTAGTTTCGTATTATAGGGTTTGTTGGACAAGGAACATTGACTAGATTCGTGGCAATGGGCTAAAGAGGACGTGGGCCAGGTCGTTAGTTAGATGCTAATTGTAAGAATTCTTAAAATGAAATTTCTTAAGGTGGGTGGATTGTGAAACTTAATCTCACATTCAATATTTGATAATCCACTTTATTAATCAGGATGTACTATTAATTTTTAACTTTGGTTAACTACTTTTAAAGAGATGACTTAAACCAATTAGTATACACTTTAAGTTAGGTCATTACAAAACTAGCTAGCTTCTTGGTGATTGATAATGTCCAATTTTCTTGGAATTAAGTAAAATATGTGGTGTTGCAATTTAGTAATTATATTTTTTTGGAGGGAGAAAATCACTAAATTAAAGCTAGGTTAAGAGGTGGTGAAATAATAAAAAAACTAAATTTAAAAAAAAATTAGACTCCTAAGATTTTACAAGTAGACTTTGCTTCGTGGCAATTCAAACTCCACAAGTGGTTCTTTATTGACAAGACTCTCCAAATTACGAGACTCTCCAAATTAAGTAATAAAATCTAATGAAGAAATATAGATCAATATCTTTATCAATTTCAAGTCTTAAGAAATTAATATATAATCATTTTATACTATTTTTATCATGTGTTGTACAAAAATATTTCTATAAATTATTGGAGTCAATTTTAACTAGTCAATTGCCTCCACTTTATAGCTTACTGAGTTGGTCGAGTCCTAGTCCAAAGTTGTTAAAATATAAAAAACCATTAAAATATTTGATTTGCACGTAATAAAATTTCTTCAATTCAATCTTGGTGGCCATGAAAATCTCTAATTTACTAGTACTACCGTATATTCTAGTTATGTATTCTCTCATGTAATGTATGCGAACTTCTAGCTCCACCAACTCCTTCATTCTCATCTCGGCAACTCATCATGCATCACTCGCTATGGAAATCCCTTGCTCCTAGTGTCAACTGCAATATCTGTTCGCCTATCTATATAGAAATATTACAACTAGCTAGAATTAGCCGGTGCCTATCCTATATATTTGTTTGGCTTTAGTAGAGGATTTTGGCCTTAATTTCAATCAGAAAGCACAGGATTGTACTAACTAAATAATACAACCGCGAAACGTATAAATACTGGTGAATTAGCAATATTTTGAAAGGTAACTATCTTTGGCCAGGGGAGTGATTAGGAAATGGAGATAATCAAATCCGTTGTTAAGGCCTTATTATTGCATGGAGTTCATATCATTAATTAAGGTAAATTTTCAAATGTATTTAAACTTTGGTATGAGAAATATCTCATACATTCTAATGAAATATTATATGAATTTCTATTACATTAGAATTTATGTACGAGAAAAATAATTAACGGAGAAAACATGACGAATCTAGATCAGGGAGGAAACATGTTTTAGTACTGCTGCTACTCTTTGGTATGCCACAGTCAAAAGGAAGGAATGGGTATACTTCCAACTTGTCACTGCTGCCTCGCCTTTGCACTGCCCACGTTATAACCTGTGGTATACCAAGAAAAAAAAGATATTATAAGGTCTGCTCCTACAAAATCATAGAAGAAAAAATCTTCCCAGTGCTTATTATCAAAAAAATATTCTTCATGTTGTCAATTGATTTATATATGATATTCAATCCACAAAATCAGACTAGGACTTGTGATAATACTCATAGTTAGGGTTGTTAATTGAGCGAGTCAGCTCATGAGTATTTAGCATTTGACTTGATTCGACTCGATTCGAAACTTGACATTTAAATGCTCGAGCTCAAACTCAAATCCTACAAGTCGAGTTTGAATAAGGTAGTGTTCCACTCGACTCGACTCGATTATAATTCGAACTCAACTCAAAATCAACTACTCGATAATATAATATAATAATATATATATATAATATCATTTACCTACTCAAAACATATTTAAAATCCTAGATAAATTTTATTATTGACTATTTATATAAATTCTAAAAAATAATTTTACTATAATAAAAGAATAAAAACCAATTTCAATTAACATGAGTCTGCTACCTGCAAAAAATCTCTGCGACAAGAATTTAATTGTTTATCATGGCTTAATTAACTAAAATTGTAATGTTAACAAATTATCCATACTCTGGCTTATATAAGAGATGAACCACCAAAAACATGGATAAGATAGCCAAAAATTTTATAGTTCATTACCAAGATAAAAATACATATATTAAAATGCATATATAAAATATCATACCTATAATCGGGTTCATTCATGATCTGGCATCCATCAATAAGCCCATGTGTAACTGAGTATTAGTGAACCATTTGATTCAACCGTCAATTTGAGTCAAATCAATTTCATGAATCGTGTGCTGCGCCGAAGACAACCGTGAGTTATAATCAATGAGCTCAAGTGTAACTGAGTATCTAATGATAACGTCAGAAAGATGATGAGAAATGAGTTATCAGAGTATATTAAAGTATGCGGTATGTTTTTTTATGTATTTGATCGTAAAATTATTTTTAGACCGAATAATGCATTAAGACACGTTATAGGACAGTTTGGAAGAGGTATTAGTTATAGAACATGTCCTTGTGATGTTATATTGTATATTATATTTTATGAGATTTCCCCCTATTTTATAAATTTTTTTAGGATTTATTACAAGTTAGTTATTATTTTTTATTCAAGTCAAATTCGAATCGGAGTCGAGTAAGCTTTTATTTAGGATATTGCCACTGACCCATTTCTTCCCCCTGACACTTCTCATTCCCCCAAACCCTCAAAACCACCCTCTATCTCCATCGCCAAGGCCGCCTCCGGCCGCCACACCACAGCCGATCGACGCCGCCTGTCACCGCCAGAACATTGTCGATCATTCCTGCCGTCGCCCACCCTCCGCAACGCGATGAAGCTGCCACGACCACGCCACACTTTCGTCACCGATCCCGCTGCTGGCAACCATCACCGCCACCATCCAGTCACCGCCTCAACATCGCCTACCTTCCTGCACCCTTCCTCGACCGGAGCGAATCTCGTCACCCCACCACCGACTACCATTATTTTTCCCTTTTTTGGGCGACCCGCCACCTCCTCCAACCTTGTCGATGTTGTAGACGTGTCGGGCTTGCTGATCCGGTGCTAATGGTACCCCATACCACCGCCATCCCATCGGCAGCCACCGCCGGCAATAGTTGCCGAAAAACTGCCACAAAGCTGCCGAAACCAATCAGAAAACTGGATTTGCTGGAATTCGCCGGATCTTTCGTCGAATTCATCCAGTCGAACCTGATCGAACTTTGGGTGCCGCCTAGTGCCGAATTTGAGCTTCAAAACACGCTACAAAGCCCTAGTTATCGCCGATCGCGGACAACGCGATGTATAATTACCTCTGATTTAATTATATAAAATTGATAATTATTAGCACAAGATGCTAGGATTGATTGTTTGATGTGATAAATGCTTGATAGTGGATGACGCAAAATTTGTATAATTTAAGTTATGCTTAATGAATGCTAATTATCTAATTAACTAAATTAAATCTGAGTATGCTAGTTGACTGTAACATAATTTAGAAAAAAATAATAAAATCGATATGAATAAGATGAGCTAGGTACATTTTTATTATGATGAGGATTCTTGATTGTTTGATAGGTGACGAGTGTATTGTGAGTATAATAGACTATTTTATTAATTTTTAATCTCTATAATTGCATATTTTTCTTCAAAACTAACTACATTCGAGCTTATGAATGAGCTGGTTTCGAGCTCCTAAACAAGTTGGTTTTGAGCTAATGAACGAGCTAGTTTCGAGCTCCCAAATGATCTCGTTTTGAGCTCCCAAATAAGTTGGTTTCAAGTTCCTTAAAATTTAATAGTTTAAGTGTATTCGAGTTCGAACAGTATCAGAAATACTCGAGTCAATTTTGAGTATATATACTTGAAACTTGTTCGATCTCGAGTTAAGTTCGAATGAATTTTAAGATATTTGAGTCGAATTCAAACACAAGGTGAGCTCGACTCGCTCGCTAATTTAGCAGCCCTACTCACAGGACTCAAACATAATAGCATGGCATCGCCTCTTCTAATAACTTGGGAGAGATTTTGTATTGTCCATTGTCTATCAAACTATAACGAAGCTTTCTATTCAGTACGTTCATTTTCTTCTTAATAATTAAGTTGATTATGGCATTAGATGGCAAAATTGATGGTGAGGACAAAGCTAGCTATACTTCATTTTTTTGTGACAATGTAGGATACAGAGACGAGTACGTTGATCATGAGCTTAATTCATCTACGTATGTAGTTGGCTTATGCTGTCTCGTATGTTTTACACAAACCTTATAATCTAAACTTTCTATTACCTTAGATTTATAACATGATCATAGAAAATGCGTATTAATAAAGTCAATTCAATGGCTAAAGTGCATGCAAATTAAGTACCATGCATACAAATATATATACTTGATTGGTATGTGATTCTGAACGTTACTCTTCATTGAGAGAAAACAAACCTTAATCTTGCTAATAATAGCAAACATCTTGAATGCATTCCAAGTAACTGCTGGCCGCAGTTGAGTAACATTGTCGGGTATAACATTACGATTACAGCAGAACTACAATCTGTAGTCAGCATATATAATCATAATTAAGGGTTCTACAACCTCTCTGTATATACAATAGCTAATTGCTTGGCCAACAACTACATTGACTGATTGCTTCTGCCAAAATCACGTTGAACCCAATACACGGAATCACTTGCAGCCAGTTTTCCATCAGAGATGCCAGAAATTCAGTGATTAGGTCTCTCAACAATCAAGCCATAATACTGTAATGCCTGGTTTTCCAAGCACCTTAGGCCTGAAACCACAACCATTAAGACCCCCTTGAAATAAGGTCTAAACCATGTGAAAACGCCTCGAGAAACCATCTTTAATTTGGTAGTAATCCATATACTATCAAAGTTGAATTGAGGAGATGAGAGATCCTACACTACACTACATTTGACCTAGCGTATGCATATAGTATACATACATATATACACGTTGACTTGCAACATCATCAACTCGGAAACATGATGAATGCAACTTTAGCGTTGGCAAATATGTGTGCATGACAATCAATTTCTCAGAAAGTTCGGTCACATAAAACAAAGACCATTTACTATATATAAATGAGCCATTTTAATATGTATATTGGGTATTTAGTCTAGGCAAGTGTCGGCTTAGTTGGATGGCCACCAAGTTGGTGAATTATATATCGGGTCGGTCAATTGGGTTGGAGGTCATACCTGGTGGCTATTAATCAAGACAATTAGGAAGGTTAATCTGAATTGTCTTTTGGGTTCATTAGGCAAACATGTTAATTTGATGGCTGTGTGGACGGTTCTATGGACTAATTGGGTAGGGGATGATTTCAAGTAATTAGAAGAAGCCAAAAGTGTGAGTTTAAACGATATTTAATCAGTTAGTTCTTAAATAAGGTTTGATAATCGAAGAATCAATGACTTGTGATTCCTCATACGTGCATGTGCTGGCTTAATGGCCATGTTAATTAATAGTTTTTTTAAGCATTCGTTTCTGTCCGGTGTTTATTAGATTAAATAAGGGTCTAATATTATAAAATTACCAAAATAAAGTACTTTTAGCCGAATCTTACTGGTGGCTATGCCCACTGTGTGTCAAGTGAACCTTTGGTTCCATTGTATGCTCAAGTTGATATGAGATATTAAATTATAAAAATGATTAGATGATGAGGTAATTTTATCGGCCAATATTAGAAAACTAATAATGGTCATGCAATTTTCATAGATAGCCAGATTCCCTCTAAATTGATGATATAAGAATGTCCATATTAACTGATACTAAGCAATTTCCTTGTATAAACTATAGGTAGACCTGATCAATGCGAATTTACATGTCGAACATTAGGAGATATTCCGAGTTTTCCATTCTCAATACGTACCATCCTAAATCCTAATTCAAATGTTAAATTTGACACTAATTACTAGGGTTTACTTTGTCATTTTTATTTTTATTTATAAAAAAACCAAATAAGACAATATTATACACGTTAGAAAAAAAAAAAGAAGTGGAAACCTCAAAGTGATTTTGGCGTTCAAAACTGTAGTTAAAATTAATCCTTTTTGTGTAAATGGTCAATGGTTTTCAAATGTATTTGGACAAGTTACTTGCATAATTTATAGATCTCTCTTTTCCAAGTTGTTTGTTGATTAAAGTTATTCATTGCTAAAAACAAATGGTTTGTATAAATGTATTAAATTAAAATGTTCATCCGTCTTTCTTCTATGAAACCAATATTTACAATTCATAGTCAGATGTGTGTCCAAAATCCAATTAAAAATTCAGATAAATTAAAAAAACTCATTGACACTCTAGTCAATTTCAGACAATTAATTAATAAAACTAATTGATGGCCCAGCTGAGCAATCCGGTATAGAGTTCTGACCACATGTATTATAAAACTAATGATATATAGTTATGACACTAATTCCTTCTAGACGAACAATAATAACACTCGCTGCTTAAACTTTTATAATGCTAATCTTTCATTCTTCTTCACTCTCATACGACTAATCACGTTAGTGTGTCCATTTTTTTTAAAGCTCACGAGACACCCTCTTAATGACATTAGCCATAGAACAATATAAAGTAAATTACCATTCTTATGAGATCCATAATACGTGGAGTTTCTTTAACTTCATGTTTAATTTATCTGTTTATCTTTGAGCTTTCAATTTTCAAGCAAGTGTACATTTTTAATCTAACTAATATATAGATGGACATTAAGTGGACTTTAATCTCTTTAATTTTTTATTACGAACTAGAAGATTTGATTCTTCGTACTTTTCTTAATTAGTTATTAATCTAGTAATTATGGTAATGAAAGCTAGTGGTATGCATATATAGTTCTTTGGTGAAATCAACAATGTAAAAAGTCAACGTTTAGTTTTAAAATGGACAAGCTGGCCTGCTCCTCTGATGTAGTCAGTAATTGCTCCTAGAAAACCTATGATTAACTCATTTTTAATTTAATTAAACTTATAATGTATAGGTTTTTTGAAGATGAAGTTGCAAAAATATATAGAAATCAAGCAAATTAACTTCAATTTATATGTTCTATATATATTAGAAATAAAAAAGTTTGTTACAATACATATTGAGACGCCTTGGGGGGGGAGGGATAAGCATTAAGCAGTACGTGCCCCTCGCCCCGTTTAGCTCAAACTGCAATATTGAATTGTCTCGTGAGAATGTTGATCGTTGAAAACTTTGAAAGATTTGGTAACAAACTTTTGGTCTCAACATGGAAGTCAACTCTGGACTACAATGTGGAAATACATCCAAAAACCTTTAAACTAATTAGTTTCTCCTTGGTAAGTCTCCTGCGCCGAAGTCTGTTGTCCTACTAAAGAATGCTGCTCTGAATTTTGTGAGCTCAAAGTTTCTGATCATGAAGAAGAAAATAGGTATACATAATGTTCTAGTTTTTGGATTGTCATGCAATTAGAATGGTTGACATTTGCCCATGCAATATTTGCTCTCATTTACTTCAGTCACATACAATAGCTCACACTTACAAAATGTAAATTTATATTCTAATTACCAGTTAGAAAAAATCAGACAAGGTACTATTCATGTTTCTCTAATTTTATGATGAAACATTGGTCACGATTAATCGTCAAATATTTTAGATATATTGTAAAAAATCCTAACAAAAGATTTTATTTTTATTTTTTAAAAGAATAACTTCTTATTAAGCCCCCACCTTTTATCTCAATAGGCATTAAAAAAAAACCCATTTTCCTAAAATTTAACTAAAAAGAATTTAAGTTAACATGGTTCAACTCTCAATAGGCAATGTCATTGAGATATCACATTGGACAAAGTTTATGCATTCCAATATATTAAATTAATATGTGATTTTAAAAATTTCTCAAAAATCATTAATATATGAATCACTTTGGTTGCTTAGTTGGGAATTTGCGCCATCGAAAGTTACGGTTTTGTTTATGTTTTCTTTATTATATGTTTGAAGAAATTGGAACATCTAGACTTTTGTGCATCATAATTTAAAAACTTGAAACCCGGATTCGACTCATCATTCGTGTTATGAATTGGAGTGACTCAAAACTAATTTAGAGTCAATTATATAAACTCTTAATTATGTAAATAAAATAATATACAAAATTAGTGCATATTACTTTTTTGATGCGTAAATTAATAAATACGTGATTTAGCTATTGAAAAAAACAATATATTTTGATAATTTTTATGACATGAATTTCAATAAAACTAGTTCAAGTTGAATTTTTTAAAATAAAAAATTAAAACTTGGTCGTGCATAAATAGTAAAAAAAAAAAACAGCTATGCCGCGTGACCAGTCGCAGGGTTCACGCGCATGCTTTCTGTGGAGTTCTAATGGCAGCTTCCCCAGCATTGCCCATCACTACAAAATCAAATCAATATGTAGCAAACAAGGGTGACCCCATCACGTTTAAACTATTTCTTCCCCCACAAAGAACCGAACTCATTTGACGACCCACTCAAGCAAATACAAAATCACCCAACTTGCCAAACGTTCGGCAAAAGGCATTAACATGTGAGGAAATCGCGTTTCATATTGTACCATCGACCTACAGTCAAACGTGAATCTCAAACCTATTTAAATGGCCACAAACGTCACTCCACAATCCCACCCCATTCAAGTTGTTCTTTCTTTTTTCTGCTTCTGCAATCTTACAAAACCATCACCGGCGGTGGCTCATTGCCACAAGCTTTGCCGGTGAAGTGGGAAAGAGGTTTCTCGGCTCATAGCCGTCGTTCTTCAATCAGAAGGTAGTCATAGAATTATGGGCATTTTTGTTTTCTAGGTAGCTAGTTTCTTGGTCGTTACCATACTTGAGACTTTAGCAAAGGAATATTTTAGATACGAGATGTTATGAATTCATTCCCATACTTTCATTTAGTTCATTTGCATGATGTTGAATATGATTCCAGAATGTGCCATATCATTTTTTTTTTTGTGCCACTTAAATCATCATATAATTGTGTGAACAGAAAAGTGGTTATTATTTGGATTCTAAGTTTCTTTGGATTTGTGTCAAAGCAAAGAGCTAGTACGTGCTTTTGGGGGAAAAAAAAAGAGCTACTTGGTTTAAACTAGAGCTGCCACGCATATGCTTGGATAGAGCTAGTTTGAAGCTCTGATAAGAAAAATGTGGCTGCCATGAGAGTAAACGCGGCCACAGCCCATCCCACGCCTTCAAACCCGGCTTTCTAGAAGGCATGTATGCACTGGAAATATAACGCCCTATTTTATTCTTCTCTTTGTGCTAACGAACCCCATGTGACCTTGGCAACACTTTCTTGATCAATGGCAGCTACTTCACAAGGTTCTTTATATACAATTCACATACACCTCCACTTGCACACGATCCATTGCTACCTCTTACAAACCCAATTTAATCTGTTTATAACCAATCACCATCTTCCTCTCATGCCTCTCTTCTTGTATAGAAGTTTGCATGTATAGCAAAGCTCTGTCTTGTTACTTGTTACTTGTTAGTAGTTTCATAACGTGCATGGGAGTTTGGTACTGGTGATTTTGGTCTTTTTGATGGAGATGTGTTGACACAGACACAGAGTTTTATATAAACTTGGTTGCATGCTCATTTGCAGATCTGTTGATTGATCGAGTGGAAGAATTGGAAGATGCGTGTGATTCGTAGCCCAAACATGCGAAGTAAGGACCACTTGGAGGGCATGATAAGTGACTATGTCAATGGAAAATTCAAGAATCGATCATATCGAAGCTCTTCGGCTCGTCTTGTGGCATTCCTCACTTGTCTGCAATTCGCCTTCGCCATATACGCCACTTTCCTCATCTACTACATGAGCCCTGCGGCAGATTTGCGTACCAAGCCCGACTTCACCTGGGCAACCCACATAGCTCAACGTTGGAAGCAGTTCATCATCCAACCGCAAACTGACAATCACAACGAGCAGAAATTGGTCGTTGAATCGAAGGTTGCGACGCCAATGGAAGTGTGCGAGCACGAAACGATAGACTTTGAGCAGAAAAAGTCCAATGATGCGCAGATGATCAAGCTCAAGACAGAGCTGTACCAAGAAGTTTTAGATTTTCAGAAGAAGGATTTTGGGCCGGAAACACTCTCGGAGCTGTTAAAGATGAAGTCCAGATGGGATATTAAGGGTCCTAATGTGCCCAAGATATCAGTCATTCTGAACCATTTCAAGAGGAAGACACTCTGCTCACAGATTGACTCTTTGCTGCAACAAACAGTTCCATTCCATAGTGTGTGGGTGCTTTCCTTTGGCAGCCCAAATGAGGCATCTCTCAAGAGAATTGTTGAGAGCTACAACAATTCAAAGATCAGCTTTGTGAGCTCAAGTTATGACTTCAAATACTATGGAAGGTTTCAGATGGCCCTGCAGACAGAATCAGACTTCATATATATTGTTGATGATGATATGATCCCCGGCAAGAGAATGCTGGAGATCTTATCACATGTTGGTGGCACAGAGAAGTACAAGAACTCGGTGCTTGGGAGCATTGGGAGGATCCTTCCTTTCAGGCAAAAGGACTTAACCTTTCCCAGCTACAGGAAGTTCAAGTCCAAGGAGGCAGGGCTCTACTTGCCAGACCCTGCCTATGATATTACCGTGGATAAAATTGTGCAGGTTGATTTCTTGTCAAGCTCATGGTTCTTGTCTTCTGATCTTGTGAAGACCCTCTTTGTGGAGACTCCCTTCACCTGGATGACAGGAGAGGATCTTCATCTGAGGTATACATTCTTTCTACTTCTCTCAACTTCCACTGATCAATAAATATACATGAATGCATCATTTAGGAATATGTTTATCTGAACAATGAAATATTTCCAACATTGTGCAGCTACCAGCTTCAGAAATACAGGGATGCTGGATCATATGTGCTTCCTGTGGATCCCAATGACAAAGAGACATGGGGAGACAGTGAGCACAGGCTTGCCTATGTGTCTGAAACCACAGTCATCTTCAAGGACACTGTTCAAGTCAGGGATGAGCAATGGTGGAGAACACTCTCAACTGGCTACATAACTCAATGGGCAGCAATGAACCCCCAGAAGATTGATGCCCTTTTCTATGCTCACTCTGTGGATGAAGTCAAGACCCTTGCCCCTCTTCTGGAGAAGTTCCGATCAACTGTGGGCAAGAAGGCTTATATAGTTGTCTCCGGCGGCAACCACTGCCCATGTGAAGAAGCCACAACTGCACTCAACTGGCCTAAATCGGTTTGCAAGGAGAGGAGGTTCAAAATATTTGATCTGGGTATTGGAGCAGTTGGAGGGATATCAAAATCAGAGGTGCCCATTATTCAATCTGTCTACTCCAGCATGAGGGGTTTGATCAAGATGCATAATCCAAGCTTGGTGATCACAGTGAATGATATTGACGTCAATGTGAAGAGTGCTCTAAAAATGGCAGTTGATACTAGTGCCAATCAATCTGCACTAGTTCTCTTGCCCAGACCTTCCATACCAAAAGTTCTTTGGATGGCAGACCTTAGACCAACAGCTCTTCCAAGTAATTTCCTACAATCATACTTATGGGTGTCTTTCTTTTTTGTTGATTGCTTATCTTCACAAGATTTTAACAGTGAATTCTTCTCTATGCAGATTGGAACAAGATGAGAATATCAGTAAACATAATCACCCAAAACCGGGTTACATCTCTGAGCCGCCTTCTCAAATCCCTCAGTGATGCTTACTATGTTGGTGATGAGATCCCGCTCACCTTCAACATGGACAGCAAGGTTGACGAAGAAACCATAAAGTTTGTGGGTGATTTTGAATGGCCCCATGGCCCCAAGACCTTGAGGAGAAGAATCATCCAAGGGGGGCTTATCAGAGCAGTCAGTGAGAGCTGGTACCCTGCATCAGATGATGATTATGGTCTCTTGCTAGAAGATGACATTGAAGTCTCACCATACTATTACCTTTGGATCAAATATGTACTCTTGGCCTACCATTACGATCCTCAAGTCTCCCTCCCTGAGCTTTCATCCATTTCTCTCTACACTCCAAGACTTGTTGAAGTTGTGAAGGAGAGACCCAAATGGAATGCAACTGAGTTCTTCAAGAGCATACATCCCAACACTCCTTATCTACACCAATTGCCCTGCAGCTGGGGGGCAGTTTTCTTCCCCAAGCAATGGAGGGAATTCTATGTTTACATGAACATGAGGTTCACAGAGGATGCCAAGGCAAACCCAGTTCAGATTCCCAAGTCCAGAACCAATGGTTGGCAAGCTTCATGGAAGAAGTTCTTGATCGACATGATGTATCTGAGGGGTTATGTTAGCCTCTACCCCAATTTCCCGGACCAGCATAGCTTCTCCACAAACCATATGGAGCCAGGAGCACACATATCTGCCAAGGACAATGTGGTAAAGCATGACAAAACAGACTTTGAGGTGCCACTGCTCAAGGATGATTTCAGAAACTTCTTGCCATCAAACAAGTTACCTCCTGCCTCAAAGCTTCCGGTGATAAACCTCTTCAACCAAGCAGTTTCTCTCAAAGGGTTGAAGGCTGCTGGTGCAAAGCTGGGACAGGACGTTCTCGAGTGCAGTGCCACAGAATTGGTGATGGTGGATCCTAACACAGGACTGCCTCAAAGCTGTGCCAAATACTGATTCTTTTGATCATGAGCTTAGTTTCAGATTTCCATTTTTTGTGTTCTTTTTATTGTTGTTTAGTTTATTGATTGGATGATTAAAAAGGAGAAGAGTGACGTAAATTTCTGAGCAGAAAACATGGGTTCTCAGGAAAGTTGAGGACTGTTCCTTAAATCATGCCTTTCCATTGTTCAAATATTTGTATTCTTTTATTTTCCTTTCAAACATTTTCAACCTCAATCAATTCTTCGAAATGTAACTAAAAAAAAAGTAAACTAAAGTTGTATTCATAATCTGCATTGGCAAGACGAAACATTTCCTAGGAAAGAAACAAAATAAGATTAACAAGAGGTCCCCTATGAGACCCTTCACTACTTTCCCATACGAGATGACAAAGTAATTTAGAGCTTTTCAAGAAACTGTGGTATCGGCCAAGCATTTAACACATAAAGCATTAAGGAAAACAAGCTGCAGGATGATTTCAGGCAACATCTTTTGAGTAGATAGGTTAAGCAGCATGTCCAAATAATATTAGTTTTTTTTTAGTTGATGTCCGTTAGAGATTCGACTAATAAAATATAATAATTATATATATATATATTATTAATTTATCATTAAAATTAAAATATAATACCATATAATTATAATTTTTCCCATTATTTAAAAAAAATATAATTAAGCAATGGCACCACACAAGCTAACCAAAAAAATTTGCTCCGATTTTATCTGCCTTTACTTTTAAAAAAAACCTTTACCTTTATTTTTTATTATTTTATTCTATGAATATGGACTTGCAAAAAACACTGTGGTATGGCCCACACCAGAACTCTAGGGGGCCCACAGTAGTATGTGCCCAGCCCAGAGCAAAAAGTCAACTCAAAAGATGAGAAACCATCGTCCAACCTGCTTTGGTTGGCAAGGCAAATAGTCAAACACTTGGGATCCAACGGTCGTGAAAAAAAGAGCACTGCCTCGTCTCCTCCAAAAATCCAAAGAAATGGCAATTCGTTGGTGCCATGCACAAATCCGATCTCCTCTTCTCGAGATCATGGAGCTCGGAGGTGGTTCATGGCGGCGGCGGCACCACCACCACCGCCGTTGATG
>JAVDBV010050809.1:0-13174 GCA_032619315.1 Piper longum
TGGTTAACCAAATATACCCGTACCAACTATAAATCTAATTTAATAACCTGTACAACATTTTAAATTTTGGCCATGCACAGTATATAATCCAATTTCAATACCCTTTTTGTTGCGGTAAAGGAGTTTAATCTCTACTTCCAAATCTATTGCAGAACCTTATGACTCATAGTAAAACTATAAAATACAAACCCAAATGGGCCATATCCAATGAAGTCATGGCATGCAATTAGTCATAGTCATTAATAGTATAAATCATTAACTTAAGTATCTTAAACAGTTGGATGAACGTTATTCATCTGTAATTCTGATTGGGTCTTATGAAAAAATTGTTCATAGTATATTTGTAAAAACCATATTCACCACCAATTATACCCATTATACTGCGTACCGCCTTTAATTCCATGTTTAAATTTTTATATCATTTTAATTGGCACCTAATTTTTCATATGAAATTTTCACAAAATTTATTTATTTTTTGTTAAAAACTCTAGTATTTTAATTAATATTAAATAAAATATTAATGATAAAATATATCTTAACATTTAATAAAATATTTTATTTATAATTTTAAAATATAATTCTATCACATATCACACATAAAACTCCAGTATGATTACAAGTACGATATTTAAATCTATTGTTCGTAGCACTCAATAAGTAAAAAATTATAAATTATAAATTAGGATATAAATTTTATTCGTACACAACATTATAAGGTATATTTTGAAAAAATATAACCAAATTGTATACGCTCAAATACCATAGTGGCCATTGGAGTTCCTTTAAAAGTAGCCATCCAGTTATAAGTTTTAAATTATTGAAAGTCACATCAACATTTTTTTTCTTTTGACTCCATGAGAAACGTCAATAGTGTTTCTCACTTAAACACTATTTTCTAAGCACGGGAGGCTTTACCAATGAATCACACTCCTTGCCTAGTCTTTTATAAGCGCTAACTTGATACGATGGAAGGTAAATGTTTGCTAATTTTACGTTTGGGGTATAACGTGTACATAATAACAAACTCAAAAGGCAAAAGAGATTTGTCTCTTTAGGTTTACAGTGAGGTTAAAGACACCATTTTCATGTGGCAGTTCTATGGTTTCAAATCTATTATATAGCAACTTGTTTTCCTAGAGCATCCCAGTTAGTTCCCAAGCATTGCACCACCTGCTTTTAGCTGATTCTTCATATTCATAAACGTTAACATAGAATTCTTCCTTCCCTCAAATGTGCTCTAGTCTGCATCATTGCAAAGTATATCTCAATTCTCACAAAAGCATAAAGTCTGACATGTTTAAGACTTCACAGCACAAACAGTAATGTCCCGGCCTCCATGAAGAATTTTTTAATAAGCATTGCGAATTATGACAAGTATATTGACAGTAGTAGCTACAAGATACATACATGTTTTGGCAAAAAAAAGTGAACTCATCAATGGACTTTGGGGCTCTATTTCCATATAACCGGGAGGGGTTATGGCGGTAAGGGTAGAGCAATTGTACAAACGCAAGCAAGCACGAAGGACAAAGTGGTTCTTACTTGACTATATAAAATAATACTATTATGAGTACCAGGAAGTAAATGGCGGGTAAGCACCATTCATCATAAGATATATGAAAATCTGTAGTGCAACCAGAAGCATCCTGATTTTCAGCTCCACAACAGTCATAGAACTTTGCAGCATAAGGAGGATCATCCGGTCCCAATTCATAGTATCTGTGGTAAGCAGGAAGATAATAATAGGACTTTCATAGAGAAATATTGCAGCTATCGTGAAAATTTTCACAAAGAAGGATGGCACAGCTAAATATTGCAGCTGTCCGGTATTGAAATAATTTTAGCACATCATCATTAGGATGCCAAGATAAAATACACAAGTTTGAATTTTTTTTTCTTTTGTGCTTTGCAAAGTGACTTATATAAAATACTTCTCATGCAACATGATTCATACAGTTAGAAAAGTAACTATATGCAAAGTGTCCACTTCATTAACCGGAATGCAACTTTAATAACAGTATTTCTTTTTATAACAGTATATACTATAAAGCAAATGACATAAAATTGAAAATCAAAAGCACCACACTTTGATTAAATTCCAGCTGAAGCTGAGAAAAAACTAGACAAAAAATAAATAAGAGCATCAGGTTCTCTCCACATCTCGTCAATGATAACATCAAACTAAATAATGGTGCACACTGCAATTACAAGTCATCAAATGTATACACACAACCAAACAATTTCGCGTCCATTTCATAATAGCTTTTCTGAAGACAGTCCAATTACAAATATTCACCAATCATTTACCCAGAACAAGACTTGAGACGCACCCAGCTCAACTCATCCGACCTAACACTCTCATAAAAGGTGAGATCCCATTCAATGAAAGTACAACGCTCTAATGCATTGCAAAAAGCAGTATCTACTTCACTGATCACCTTTCATTCCACCCAATACAATTAGAAGACAAGGTCCATTTATAAGCATGAACTCTACAAGTACCTTAAATCCCTAAACCAATTATTCCCAAAGACCTCTTCAACATCATCAAAACATAGAGACAAAGAGTTTATAGGACAACGGAGGCATAGCAAAGAAATCGTTTAAGTTCTGATATGACATGTTAATCACTGAGGATAAAAAACAACCAGAAAAATTACAATCCAAATTGAAGCTGCAAACAAAATCATCTTAACAAAAAGACTGGAACATAATCACACTATTTTATCATAATGAAAGTAAACAGAGGCAAAGAAAAGTGCCCCATTCTCATCGAGACTTTCAAAAGTTGATCATAGAATATTACACTGCAAGAAATTAAAGAAACAATTCTTCAACTGTGACCATATCAAACGAATCTATTTAACTTGACGTAACGTCTAATTCACCGAGCAAAAAGTAAAACTAGCGGCCAAGCCAAAGCCATCAACAAAATCAACTCATTCATGAAGAAAGTAAGCGCGCTACTTCACCCTGATAAAGTAAACATATCGGCAGAAAAAGAACCTTTCTTTCATCCAAAATTCTAGAAGTGGATCATAACAACAGACACAAATCAATTTATCGAAACAATACTTCGATTGTGAGCATAACAAAGGTTAACTATTTAACTATAACACGACATCTAAAATCACCAAGCAAAAAAATGCACACGCAAAACAACAAAGCCCAAAGCAACGCCACTAACAAACTCTTCTCATTCAAACTTAGAGAACACAATACACTACTTCACCAATCAACTAAAGAAACAAATTTTCAATTGTGAGCATATCAAAGCAATCACATCACACACAAAACCAAAACTATCAGAAAAAAAAAAGCAATCACAATACAAAACAATCACCAACAAACGAGCAACACGACATAAAAAGATCCTATCTTTTTATAACACGACATCTAAATCACCAAGCAAAAAGATGCACAAGCAAAACAACAAAGCCCAAAGCAACGCCACTAACAAAATCTTCTCATTCAAACTTAGAGAACACAATACACTACTTCACCAATCAACTAAAGAAACAATTTTTCAATTGTGAGCATATCAAAGCAATCACATCATACACAGAACAAAACTATCAAAAAAAAAAAAGCAATCACAACACAAAACAATCACCAACAAACGAGCAACACGACATAAAAAGATTCTATCTTTCATCTAAAATAATACCAATTCCAAGAAACAGACAATCAAAAAATTACCTGAAAAAAAAACAAAAAATTGTCGAGAAGGTTTAGCGTAATTGATATTTATTATATTCTCTAATCCATTCATCGATTGCTTGGTCTTGCTTGATGCTATGGATTAGGATATGGAGTGAAAAGTGGAACATTCGATTTTGAGGTGTGGATCTAAAGTGGTTGTGCGGCCATTCTTTCTCACAATCGAACTAGTTTAAAATTGAGCACAGACTGTGCTCCTTCATTTTTTTCTCTTAAAAATAAAAAAAAGCCTTTCTCCATTTTCTATGTAACAGTCCTAGACATAATTGGGCCAAATAAAAAAAATTTATTATCTGATCTTTAAAAGACTTTCCTCACACACAACCTTTGTCCCAAAAAAAAAAACGGTAGGAAGCTCGTAGCCGTGGGAGAGAAAATGGGTATGATTGAAAATAAGTGGATAAAATTATAAATATAGTCCCTTAATATGATCGCCTGGTCCATAATAACTGTAGCAGAAACTAGTTTTTCCCAAAAAAGAAATACCAACATATAGTAAAGATGATAAAAGAGGTAGTTAACAAAAACCACACATTTAACATGTAAAATGAACAATAAGTACGATATTAGGAAATCTTTCATCTCTACTTCTTCTCCAACACTTCAATCTGGTCGCTTCCTCTAAATTCTAAAACTGCTGGAGCAACCCGCAAAATTTTCAAGTATACATTTTCAAGTGGTTAATAATGAATTATGAAACCGCTAAATCCAGACACAAGGCAAAGCTTGCAGTCCCTATAGATTAATCAAAGTAATTTGCTCGCTTAATTAGCTAAAAAAGAAATTTGGCGGCCCAGACATACATTAGAACATTAAGTCCATTTACAGGAAAACCCTGTTATTCATGTTCATCCTGTCACCCAAACTCTTTTAAATAAACAAAAAACAAAAGTAGAAAAAAGGGGTGATAAGAGATAAATAACAAAATCTAAAGGAGAAATCTTAAATTATCTAAGCACCCAAAGTTGGGAATTGGCCCTCATCCATGATGGATGGAGCAGGCACATTGTCACCCACGCGGCCTCCAGAATAGCCACCCCTGTACCCACGGCCACGTCCACGGCCACGACCACCTGGATTATAATAAGATTCACCTTCCGCAGGTTTCAGGAATTCATTGATACTTACAGCCTACAACACAAATTACAAAATGATTACTAATAGATAAGCTTCACGATGGTCCTCATTTAGAATGCTTACAAAGCTTCATACAAGTCAAAATTCTGGTGTAAAATAAGAGGTCTATAAACAATACTTGGGAAGTATTTTATGATACATGTCTTCTGTTAGGTTGAATTAGTCCTTTTGGCTTAATAAAGAGAGATTGATCTCAATCCCTGTACCTTTCTGATTTCTTATCACCACTCTACATGATAACATCATTAAAATAAACAATAAGAATTACACAATTTCTTTGACAGTCTAACAAAAACGGAGAAGTCCTCTCCACAGCTGTTCTAACTGGAAGCATTTTTAATTAGATAATTGTTAGCCTAGTCCTCTAGGAAACTGCTTAAGGCCATCTATACTTTGCCTTCCTCCCCCTGAGCAATAAAGAAAGGAGGCCACCTATTACTGAAAAAATCTACACATGGTTTTTCAACAGCTTCCTAAAACCAAAAAACAGTGATTTCTCAGTTTTTGTTAACAGTAAAAAAGATGATGTATGATTCTGAGATAAAAAAATGAAGAAAAATTTAAGGAGTTGAGATCAATCCCTTCACTAAGTCACAAGACTAATTCAATCTAACAAAAGTCAACAACATAATATACTTAAACTAATTATCTTTTGTTTAGGAAGCATTAGTATTAACTCCTTTTCACAAATCCAGAGGTTCCACTCTCTTCTACCCATTTCTATTGTTCTCCCTGCAATTTCGCTTACACATGCCATCGCATGCCTAAGAAAAATATAAGTACATCAATTTACCTTTTTAGCTCTCTCTTCTTTGTCAACACCTTCTTTACGCTTGTCCTTATCAGAACCCTGCACAGGACAAAGTTGAAATAAGCAGAGCTCATACATTACAATTCACCACCATGCCCACAACTGAAAAGAAAGAGCCATATAAGCATGCATACCAACTTAATGAAGACATCCAAATTTTCCTTTTTGCTGGAAAGTTGCTTCATTGATTCAAAATCCTTATCAAGAGTGACCTTCCTTTCCTCAGTTTTGTGAGCTTGAAGAGCCTTCCTTTTTTCTTCAAGAACTTTCGCATACTCCTCAAGGGTCATCTCCTACTCAATGAAAAAAAGCTTAAGGAATAATACCACAATAAAGAGATATTTACACTCTTTTGACTACCTATACACTAAAACAGTGCAAGCAAGGGTGACTGCTAAAACAATCAGTTAAAAATTACAGGCAAATTTCAGTAGCAGTGAACACCAGCCACTATATACAAGACTTTCACTTACATTGTAAAATAAAAGTACCAACGTCATCACAAATAAAATTAAAAAAATTTCCAACAATGCGTAACAGTGTTTTCATGAAGATAAATCCAATTGATAAAATATTTGGTTTATAATCTTTTCATGTACAAAAGAGGAACCAAAAAACAACATAGATGGAACATATGGAATTTCACGATATGAGCATGAGGAATGGAAGGATAGCATCCACGTCCATGTCCCAACACAATTCAGAATAAGGTGGAACAAGACAAAGAGAATAGAAAGAAAAAACAAAACAAAACACATTTAAAAGACACTTTGAAAAAGGATACACTATTGGTCAGCATTTCAATAGTATATGGGCGCATAATGAAGGTGTGTTTCTATAATGTTACTATCATCACACAAAAAAAATTACAATAAAAAATTCAATCAAATGGCACTAAAATAATAAACAAAAAAATCAAGGAAAAATAAAACGAACCTTGTCTTCAGGTTCTTTTTCCTTAGATTCAATCTCAGGATTCTCCTTGTTTTCACCAATATTTTCCTCTTCTATCGGTTGCTTTTCAGGGCTAGCAACTTTCTCGTTTGCATTAGTCAACTCTTCAGTATCCCTGATCCATATGCAAACATGTTAGCTTTTAGGCAAAAGACCACTAAGAACTAACAAAGCAAATCAAGTAAACTTTCTGGACAAAAATAGCTTGAACGAAATCAGTTGACTAACTGAACAATTTCGTCAGAAGGTGTTCCCCAGTTTCCACGGCCAGCACCATCACGCTTAACTTCATATCTATATACATGAAACACATTCTCAATGCTCAATTGACAAGTGTAGAGTAAAAGTAACTGTATTCACAGAGAGAAAAACATACCCACGGCCAGTTCCACTGCGGCGCTCAAACTGCCTCCTGGGTGGGCGCTCATCATCTCCAGCCTCTCCATTGCTGAAGCCACCACGTCGACCACCACGGTATGGACCGCGAGGACGGTCTCCATAGGACCCACGCCCTCCAGAAGGTTTTGATACATCTCTTTCTTCTCCACTACCAACACCACCAGAAGAAGCATTGAAAGAATTTTCATGCACACTTTCCCTGTTGAAACTTGATCCACGCCCACCACGGCCAAATCCACGCCCACCTCCGCGGCCTCCTCCACGACCTGTACCTTCATTCCTTGCCTCTCTCACTGGTAAAAACAAGTAAAAATAAGGTGAGATATCATTTTAAAACAACCAATTCAAATTAAAGAGCATTAATTCACAACAGAACATTTTTGCGTGTGCTGAAGCATTCTAACAACAAGACACACAACCAACAAAGAAAAGGAAAACAACGGTCAGCAATTACAACAATATATGTTCATCAGAAGCCATACAGCAAACTATCCATTTTCGGGAGCTAAGGTATCCATGGTACAAGTTATCTCTCAAAATTAGATATAGCACCATTTCATCACAATGGTCACATAAGCTGCAAATCTCATCACTTAAACATCCTAGGTAGAGTCTGACCTTAAGGAATAAAAAATGAGTATAAGGACATACAAAGCATAGCTCATGTAAAAAATATAAATACCATAGCCAAGTGCCTCGGCCACCAAAAGACAAATAAACTTATTGCCTAAAAAACCAAGTCCATCTCTTCAAACTCAGCCACAGTTCACTACCTATCTTTTCACCTAATGCTTCACGCATCACTTGAAAACCAAGTCTTTTGCTTCAAGCTCAGCCACAGCCCACTAAGTAACTTTCCACTCAACCCCTTATGTTGTCACTTCAAAATCAATAATTTCGCTCCAAATTATCAGCCTATTATACTAAGATCCGAACAGGCCATATAAGAATTGCGTACGGGAAACAATAAAGCATAGAGCTTCACACAAAAAAAAAAAACCAAAAGTACTAATTCAATTGACACTCATAAGATCCACCAAACACATCTAAAGGCAGGAAAGTTGCATTCCAATTGCAAAACCTATCAAGCTTCATATTCCAGAATTTTTTTAAAAGAACAAAAAATTTAAAAGATTTTTACACCATCAACATCCGAAAAACGTCAACTTTACTCGCAATTCGCATCCATCGACTTATAAAGTACTAGAAAAGCCCGGCATCAAGACATAACAAGTCACAACCATCTAGATAAACCTCACCCGCTTGAGCAGGAGGAAGAGGCTTGGACGGCAGCTTGGCCGAAGCGGCGGCGGCGGCGGCGGGGGAGGCCGGCTTCTGCGGTGGCGGGGCCGCCTTTTTTGGCGTCGCCACCTTCCCCGGTTGGGCGACTGCTGCGAGCTGCGAGGGGTCATCGTTGTCGTTGTCCCCCAACAGATCGAACGGGTTCGTCGACGCCATTAAAGCCCTTCCCACAACCAGTACAACCCCAAACAACTCCACACAACAAAATCCAACTAGTCGCACATCACCATAGCCGCCGCCGATGATCGAGGCCGGAAGACGATCGCCGGAACCCTAATTGTCGCCGGAGAAGGAGGCGGCGATTAAAGCGGAGAGTGGGAGGAGAGTGAAGCGGCGGAGAAGACCTAATCTCTTATTGGTGCAATTATCCTCCTTTGTTTATTATATTACCGTTTACCACTAGTTTTGTCTTATTTACGAAAACCTCCCTTCTTTTTTTAAACACACTCGTACTGTTGTGTTATCGATAATTTATCCATAATAGCTTAAAAAATCACAAAGCTATTTTTATATATTATAAATAAATAAATAGGTGGGTTCGGTTTTATGATAATTGAGTATAAATTATGTTAATTTGATGTCTCTTTTAAAATATTTTGCATGGTTTTTATATGTGGTTTTGTGATAAGATGATTTGCGATTTAGGATTCGAATTATAATAATTTTATTCATAAATATATTTTAAAAAATTTTACAAAGAATTTGATTCTAGTTTTATATTATTTTACTTTCCAATCATATTTTAACTTGTCCTAAAAATTTCATACAATTTTATTTTGCTTTTGTAAAAAATAATTTCTATTTATTTATAATTTTTTTCTCAATTCTTTATATTTTATAATTTTTTTTCATAAATAACATCTTTTAGAATAATAATATTTTAAAGGATGTCATGAACGTAAATCTTAAGTTAAGAATCTATATAATTATAAATAGTAAAATTTTTAATGACCAAATATTCTTCTTAGCGTTAACCCTTTTTTTTTATTCGGGCTTTAAACGGTAAAAGCATTGACAAAATTTACAAAACTATACTATATATATATATATATATAACAATTATATATATAAATATAACAAATATTTCTTCCAAAACTATAATATATATGAAAAAAAAATTAAACACTTCTTCCTAGACACCCCAAACAACTAAAAGAGCCAACAATAAAAATAAAAACTAAACAAAATGCCCAACCAAAAATGATGTTATCAATGCATCAAAAAATTCTTCAATTTCAAAAATATTCAAAATACTATAGAAACATGATAAATCAGTTACATAAATCAATAAAATCTTATGTCGGGAAATATGTTTAGTTTTCCGGCTGTTGTAGTTTGTAAAGTTCAAAGGTAATTATGTTCACAAATGTTTGCTTTCAAAAGAATGCACTACGTATTTACATATCATTTGGCTAAATCATGTTAGTCACCAGTATTATCCTGAAAAAAATGCGGTTAACATGTAAGGGGTTATTTAGTAATTTGGAAAGATTAGCAGGTCGCCATCTTGTGTTTAGGTGAAAATCAATTTATAACCAACCGCTCGTGGGCTTCCGATTAGCCAATCAGTAATTCTTGTCCGATTGTCTTTTTTGCCCTTTTCTCAATTAATTGACAACATTTTCACGAAGACAAGTATTAATTAAGTCATAATTTTAATGCACTAATTAATTATTTGGTTATTGATTGACAATTGCTTCTCTATTTTTAAACAACATTGGGTAACAAGTACAGGTTGCTTTGGAAAAAAAGAAGAAGCAAACATTGGGTAATAAAATAAATTTGCTATTATTTTTCGAAACTATTTGCACTTATAAAAAATAATTCTTACATATTTCAAATTTGTGAATGGATATGAGAAATATAATTTTAGGTAAAATATTTTAAATAATTTTCATGATATTTTACTTGTGTCTGCTTAGTCTGCTTAGATAGTTGAGGAAACGAAAAAAATAGGCGCCAAAAAGAAAAAAAACATTCTATCTATTTTTTATCGTGTATTTGGCTTAAAATAAAAAAAAATCACACACCACCCTTCACGGACTCTCGTTTCTTTGGGAATGAAATTTTCCTTCACTATGGGAAACAGGTTTTCTCATGTTTAATAGCAAACCAAACATCAAAAGAGTTCATTTTTTTTTCTATTTTGTTCATTTTTTTTCAGAGTCCAAACAGACCATTGGAAAAAATGGACAGTTGAAGAGAAGGGCACTACACCAAATACCGGATTAATACAATCAAAGCCTAGTAAAATACATGTATTGGCCATTAAGATTAGCCTTTATGACAAAGGCGGTGAGATTGTAGTCCACCGATGAGACCATTGGATCTGCGTAATTCATCTCTTTTCTGAAGTAAAGATTGAAATGCAATGCACCTTGGGATTCCTATAGCAATTGGTGACCTTGAAATGGTTGCCACGAAAGTGACTCACAACCAAATTATCTATTTGGGCATGTCCACATCTCATAGTTGGGTTCTATAGGTTCCATGAAGTCCTTGGATCCTTATCTCCAATGAGGAGTTTATTGGAAGCTTTCTTGTGTGTAATCATGTATTTGATTCCTTGGGCACAAGTCGAGTTGAGTTTTGACTCAAACTCGATTCATTTGTTAAATAAATTGAATTTCAAATTATATGGTTTTGAGACAAGTTATTTTCATTCGAATTCCAATCGAGCCTAATCAAGTACGAATTGAGCATCGGTCTTATTAGAGTTTCATCACAAAAAATTTAAAGATTTAGTTTATTCCCTACAATATAATATTTTTATTTTTATTTTTTGTAAAAATATAAATGATATTCTTTATAATTGATAGTTGTATAATAACTATTAGATTGTTTTAATTTAGTTATTTTTATACTAAATTATCATTTTTAATGTTATATTATCCGTGTATTGTTAAAGAAAAAAATTTACTAAATGTTTATATTAGACATTGAGTTAATTCGAGCCAAGTTTTAAATCGAATAGAGATTTTTCGAGTCGAACTGAGTCGATTTTGATACAACTCAAAATCGACTCTATTGTAATCAAGTTAAGTCGATTTTTTAAGGATCGAGTTTCAAATCGAGCTTAAAATTAATCGAGTTCGAGTCAAATCAAGTAAAGTTATAAAAACTCACAAGTGACTTGTGCCCAACCTACTTGTAGCAACATTGGACTAAGGTAGGGTAACTCATATTTTTTATTGTATAAGATTTTTGGAAAAAGAACTTTTGATGTTTGATTTGATAAACATTCAATATAAAATTTGATGTAAACTCAACAAAGCGAGTACATGATTTTGTCATCTCAACTAAAAATGTTAAAAATGTTTAACATATAACTAGCACCTCTCTCTATAATTTATGACCGGGCACAAACATGAACATGTTTGCCCGTGTTCTTGTTCGATAATTCATATCCACGTCCTTCTCCTACCTTCGATAAATTTTGGAATGGGTCGTGACAACTCCACAAGAAGGGGAGGAAATAAGAAGAAAAGAAGGATAAGAGGGAGGATGGGTTGGGCAAGTGAAGATTCAATGACCTTAATCAAGGAACTCATTAGTGCTGGGAGTTTTATAAAATCACTACATTAACATGAATAAAAAGGTGGCTTGTATGCTTAAAAAAAACGAGAGAGAGAGAGAGAGAGAGAGAGAGAGAGAAGAGAAGAAAGAAGCAAGAAAAGAAGAAGGAGAGGAGCCCCTTATCAAAGATCCTCTTCGACGATCCCCAAGACCACCAGCGTGAAGATTAGAGTTATAAAACTCCCAGCACTAATGAGTTCCTTGATTAAGGTCATTGAATCTTCACTTGCCCAACCCATCCTCCCTCTTATCCTTCTTTTCTTCTTATTTCCTCCCCTTCTTGTGGAGTTGTCACGACCCATTCCACAAAAAATAAAAATAAAAATATTATATTGTAGGGAATAAACTTGACTAAGAGCCATAGCCAGAAAAGCCTGCTGTCGTCGTCGAAAAAGCTTTGAGAAGTTGTTGGCCGAGTTGTGAAGTGTCATCATGCAATCATCTTTCTGGCTATCGCCTGACTAGACCAGGGCCCTTCTAGCCAAGCTACTACTACCACTGTACTCCTTTTGTAAAACCCGTGATTCGAGTTACGATTTTATAGTCGTTAGCCGATTGGTTCAGCCGTCGGACCGAGTTGAGTATGTTTTAGAACACGTGTATTGAGCCGATGCCAGTCGCGTGTATGAGCCATGAGGGTCATGTGTACCCGAGTATGTGATGATAACATCATAAATGAGCAGAGAATGAGTTATCAGAATATATGAGAGTATACAGGTGATGATTTTAGATTTCTTCATTTTGTGACTTTAGAAATAGTTTTAGGCCGTTTACTGCGTTAGGATGCGTTATGGGTAGTTTTGGGTGGGTTGATAGCTATAGAGCATATCATTTGGATGTTATGATGTTGTGTTATTTTAGGGAAATTTTCCCAATTTTTCTAGATTTTTTTTGAATTATTTCGATTTAGATATTATTCTTGACTCGAGCCGGAGACGAGTCAAGCAATATTTACGAGTTTGCCACCCCAACTTATTTTTCTTCCCCGACACATCTTCCTCGCCCAAACCCTATTCCCTCTGCCCTTTTGGTGGCCGCTGTTGTCGCTGCTGGTGCCGCCCGGCCGCAGACCGATGCTGTGCTGCCCCGAGTTCTCCCGGCCTTTGCCAGGCTGCCACGACACTAGGAAGCCGCGTTGTACGCCTTGCTTCCGTCGCCGATCACGCCGCCGGCGACCACCGCCACCACGATCGAGTGGTAGCCACGACCTCCTCAACCCCCTAGCGACCTTCCTCGACCAGAGTGCCACCGATCGCCGCCCTGGCTGGCCGGATC
>JAVDBV010050813.1:0-14115 GCA_032619315.1 Piper longum
CGGACGCGAGATCGTCCGCCCTCGCGAACCGTGGTTCTTATGATTTGATCTGAGTTTGAAGGGTTCGGTGAGACCGAGGCACCCTTAGTGTGTAAAAAGATAGTGCGATAATATAAAATTATTCAAATGATGTCAAAAGTACCAAAATGACACAAAGAAAATTTTTACGTGGTTCCTTAGGGTTCAATTTGAATCCATAAGTCAATCCACGGTGAGATTAGTATTCACAATTCACTATTTCTCCTTTGATTTTACAAGTTACACAACAGAGTGAATTTTCGCCACCTTTAAATCAATTCTAAATCTTGACTCTCATGCCATGGTTCATCTATTTTTACTCTTTAAATCATTAAAATAACCTTGCCACTATATACGGAGCATCCAAAAACGGTGGGGTAGCAAATTTCGCCTTGATCCGAGGTGTAGAAAACCTTCAAATTATTTTTAAATTTTTAATAGATCGAACCGGTCCAATTCGGGTTGGTTCAAACCAAATAAATACTGGACCAGGCCAGGTGGCATGTGAAGGCTCTCTGCGTACACCTGTCTGTGGGTGGTGTACGGTGCACCAACTCCAATCCGCGTAGCAGATGGGTCTCGGACGCGGTCTTGGCCGGGCCTATTTGTGGGTATGATCAATTAGTGGCAGATGGATATGGTCACGGATCTGGCATACATGCGGACTTGGTTAAATAATTGGGCACGACAGACCCGCTTAGGCGTGTAATAAGAAACTTCGGCGTCGACTTTTCCGATAACGGCGGCAACTGAATCCGGTGGGAATCGACTCTGACTTGTAAATCATTGTTCCAAAATCACGTCCGTCACTTCTTAAGGGCCAAGAACGACCGGCGTTAGTCGAAAAAAGACCGCGAAGGTCCGCCTTCGCTGCTAGTTTCCTATGTTCTATTTTCACCCTTATTCGATGGGTTATTCTCCGAATTTCCTCTTGCGACTACAGTGGCTAACTCTTGTGAGACATGGCTTGGGTTTGTATATCTCCTCTCTGGATTTACATGGGATACTACACCGGAGCTGGGAACGATCGGCGTTGTTCGGAAAACGGCCGCAAATCCAATGTTTACTGCTCTTCCTTACTCTGTTTTGTCTTCTTCCTTGTCGGATGGGTAACTTCTTGAATCATTTCTAGCGACAAGGGCTACTAAATCCAATGGGAATCAACTCAGACCCGTATATCTAATTGCTAGATTCACTTTCGGTACCACACCAGAGCCGGGAACGACTTGAGTTTGATGGAACACGACAGCTAATATCTGTCTTTCCACGGCGGCTTCCTATTCTGTTTCTTCTTCTCTGCTCAGGCAGGCCTCTTCTTGGACCTTTTTCGGCGACTTCAGATGCGGAATCCAGTGAATCTTACTTTGGGTTTGTAAAACACTCCTCCTACTTCACTTTAGTCACCGCTTGAGGGCCGGGAACGACCAGATCTGGTCGAAAAAACTTCCCCAAAGATCCGTTGTTTACTGCTATTTTCCCTTGCTATGTTTTCAATTTTTTCAGATGGGTCACTTTCCAAATTGTTTCGAGTGACAACGACTCCGAACTCCGGTGGTACTCCGCCTAGATCCAAATATCACTTGACCTTATTCAATTTCGAAACCACTTCGGGGCCGGGAACGACCGGCTTTGGTCAGAAAACTTCCCCAAAATCAGCTCCCCGCGGCTATTTCTGCTTTGTTCTTGTTTCTTGGTCAAATGGGTCTCTTCCTAGCTTTGTTCCGGAGACTGCAATGGCGAACTCCGGCTACGATCACTTTGGGTTTGTAGAACACTTCTCTAACTTCTCTTATGTCATCGTTCCGTGGCTGGTACCGACTGGAGGTGGCCAAAAAACAGTCACCAAGATCCGCTATTTGCTAACACTTCCTGCTCTATTTTTTCTTCTTCCCTGGTCAGAAGCTTATCTTCTTGGATTTTTTCCGGCAAGGGTGGGAACGACCAGAGGTGGAACTTGGTTAGGGACAACAGTTGGTGTGACGGACATTATACCGGTGGTGAGGATACGACTAAAGGCGGTACTGGTCGGCCGGAGCACCCTCTCGAAATTGTCTCTTTTCTCAATTATTTTCCTCTAGGTGGCGTGTTCTCCGACTCCGGCAACACAGGGGCGTGGCCACCTAGGAGCTGGCAACTTCCTCCTTCCTTTAGGGAGTGGAGATGATGAATTGTTGGTGAGTGGTGATGGATACCAGCAAGAATGCCTAATCCATCCACTGTTTTCTACCTGCAACAAAGAAAATGCACGACGGTGAGCAGTTGATAGTCAGTGACGGCTTTGGCAGCTACAACTCCGGCAAGGGGCTACTCTTGTGGGCAGGTCTAGATGGCGGCGGCTCTTGGCTTCTCCTTCAACCCAGTGAATCAGCAAGAGGGGGGGGAAGCCTTCACGACTTGGTGACGAGGGCAACAATTAGATGGCGTCGGATTCTTCTTGGCTTCTTCCTGACGGCAAGATTTTGTAGCACCGTTCATCGGCAAGCATCAGCCATAATAGATTTCATTTTTGGCAGCAAGAATTCCTCTCCAAGGCAGGGCTTTTTCGACGGGACTAGCAAGAGGAAGAGGTTGTGGAATATAAGTTTTTTCTAGTAATCAAGCCTCAATCTTGAAAAACTTCGAAGGCTTAGACATCCTACATCGATCCAAGTTTTCCTTATCTTAGTTCTAATTAATTATATTAAGACTAATATTGGTATCAAAGCCATAAAAAGATGGTCTAGTCTAAGATCATAAAAGACTATTTTTTTATCTAGATATGCGTATCATTTTTCTAATTTTTGTAATTAAAATAATATGATTTTTTACAAGCTTGCCTTTCATGGAAAAATATGATAAATTATCCGAATCAAATAAATTAATCATTGTTCTTTATTAAATTTATTAGATCTAGCCAGATCCATGTTTAAATAAAATAACTAGATCTGTATTTTTTTTACATTGAATAATTACATATTTGTATATATAACAAACATGTTATTAAATTTTCGTATTGAATTGTTGCACATATAATGGTTATATACTGATAATCATTAATTGATGTATGATTTATAAGCATGTTTTTTTAATTTAATTTTCGTAACTAAATTATAGCAGATTAGTAAACATCAAGTTTAATTTTATTGATTATTTGATAAGCATGATATTTTTATTGTTGATTATCTATTTTGTTAGATAAATACATGTGATATGGATTATGTATATCTTTTAATTAGGTTTCTATTTAAGATTTTTTGTTAAAATTCCTAATTATTAATCATAATTATTTAGATAATCTATCCCTATCCATCTAACCGTAAGACTCTATGTGAGTCCGGCTTCCTTCAACAATTTTTTTTACTCGGAATAGAGTCTGAAACATCCTACTTCTATGGCAATTTTTTTTTTAAGATTACCCTAAGCCTTAATTAATCCCATGCACATCCACACGTGAATAAAAAAAAAAAGGAGTGAGATGTTATCATACCTGAAAGGTGCATCTCTCGACTATTTTCAATCTAAGATCATTTGTGCATGAAACATTGGTTGTTTGTAATAAGCTTGAAGTACAAGCTAATCCTCCTCAACCTAAATTTAGCACGCCATGTGAAGGCCCATTTGTCATTCATGAAAATGTTGGGAATGGTTATTATGATCTTAAAACAGTCAATGGTTACGATATTTTTTGAATCAACGCCAAGTTTTTGAAGCTCTGGCATGATTTACTTATAGGGGGTCATCCCCTTGTATGATGTCTTTACTTGCTTTGTTGTACATAGCAAAAAAAAAAAAACAGAGGCACAGGTTTTCATTATTATCTAGTGATCTTTTAATTAAATAGGGGCTTCTACCTAATAATTGTTGTTATTTTCAACCACACTTCTCCGACTTTTTTCCATTGATCTTAATCATTGTTTGTTTTTTTTTTGTTATCTTTCAAAAGCTTGATTGAGCTTTCTGTTATTACTTTTTCATTTTGCACGCTTGACTCATAATCCCAATGTATAAAATAGAGGGGCTAATATATGATTACGGTTCATTATAAAAATTGTGTCAAAGCAAAATAAAATCAATTGAATCAAATAAATCTTTAATTGGTGATATATGAAGGACCAACCTATGATAGTTATTTTGAATATTATGAAGCTCTAAACAGATAGCTCAAATTAGTTAAACTTGAAAAAAAAGAAGTCTTTCATTGGGAAACATTGGAAATATGGGCAGGCGTTAGAACAATCTAAAATAAGTCCAGTTATTTACAGGTTTGCCACTAGACACAACCAATTTTTAATTATTTATAGATTTGTCATTTGACACAACCAACTTGATTTATTTAAGATATTTCATAAATTTTAGATAAAATCAAAATAAAGTCTCAAATATAATAAAAAATCATCCCAAAAGTCGAATTTGTATTTAGAGATGTCCAACAAAAAAGAATATTATAGGACATTTTTAGTAATATGTCACACCTCATGTTCTCTATAAATAAAACATCTCATTCTTATTTTTCACTCATTGACTGAAAGCACTCCAAGAGGTTAAGCCAAAAATTGGTAAACTTTGAAAGATAACTCAAATAAAGTCTCTTTACCAAATCATCAGTATATTTTTTTAGGCTAGTTTAGCCAAAAGGCTAACCTAGTCTAACTAGCTATGGCCTTCCCTAACTATTATTTTGGCTAAGCATTTTCCCGATTTTACAAAGTTAAGTAATGTTTTCTCCTACTTTATTGGTCGAAGGATTTTCTCAAATTATAGTTTCTTAAAGCGTCACTTCTGCCATTTTACAAGCTTTAAAGACTTTGAAAATTTTGTCATCATAAAAAAGGGAGAGATTGTTGATTTTAAGGTTTTGATTGAATTATACAAATATCTCTAAGTCATACCTACTCAGAAGATTAAAGAATTGATGGATTGAAAGTCAGATCAAGTAATAGATCAAGAACAGGACAAAAACTTTAGTTACAACAATCAGAAGCTCAATCGGAAACACGATCTGAAATAGATTGTGTTTGGAAGCACGATCGAAGACACGATCGGAAACCAATCAATGGCAGAAAAATTCCTGTTTTCACCATTGGCTTACAGTTTTATTCATCCTTTAACTTCAAAACATTTCCTGAGGAATATGAAGCTTATTTCCTCTTTAAATAGTATAACGATCTAACCCAAAGTATAAACTAATAGGCCTAAGTCATCTCTTTAAAAAGTACTTAACCAAAGCTAAAGATCTATAATCCATTCCTACTAACAAACTAAAATTTACCAAAGTACGTATCAAATATAGGACTAAGTTAAGGGATCTCACAAACAAGCTAGGAACACTTGAAGAAAGAATCAAGAGTGGCTTTTTAATTTGTTATATTATTTTACTCTTGTAATAGGCTATTTTTATTCACATTATAGTTGTTCAAGAAAGTGTGCTTGAAGTGTGTTAGCTTCCTTGTAAGAAGTTTATTGTTGTAAGTGAAGTGCCCTCTCTAACATCAAAAGGAAGAAGCTTCTGCTTGTAAGTGGAGTTCCACTCCAACGTCAAAAGGGAGAAGTTTACATTCAAGGGAACAAGTGAAACACTATTTTTTCTTAGTTAGAAATGATAGAAGAGTGTGATAGATATGTGAAGCACTTAAAAATTGTTTGCGTTCTTATTTGCTTAAATACTATTTTTTATTCCATATCCAATACCTTTGGTTTGATATATTTGTCTCGGGTTTTGGAATTACTAATTCAACTTCGGTTTGAAATAATAACCACACTTGAATTTAGTTTTTATTTCAAGTTCTATTTTGGACTTGTTTATCACATGTGGAATTTGGCTTTACGTGTTTGTCTCGTTCCACTTGTGAATTTCTTCCACGTTTTTACTCTAAAATTATTTATCTATAATTATTCGATCATATAAAGTCTATACTAAATGTTTGTTCTAATAATTTCTTTATTTTGAAGGAGCACCTAGAATTTACACAACCAACTTGTACACCTACAAGGAACAAGCTAGGTCTACTTCACAAGCACCCATCAAGTGTCAAGAAAGCTTGCACTCCTAACACCCTAGGAGCCTCTCATAAGCCTTCCTTTTTCGATGCAAAGGCCAAGCATCCTAGCCGACCAACCTCAAATACCCTTAGAGCAACTAACTTGAAGCTACTCCTCCCTTTAAAAGCTCAAACCTTAAAAATCTCCAATCCAAGCACCCTCATTCTCTAGAAAAGATGCTTACACACTCTTGAGTTTACAATTAGCTCAAACACACTTGAGTGTGCCTCATATACAGGAGTGTCTCTTTGGATTACACAACAAAGCCTAAGAATATAAGCTAATAGGTAAAGTCAATTCTAACACAAACTTGAGCTTCCTAAATTGAACCAAGAGAGACTAGGGTTCAACAAGATAACAAGAGATATTCAAAACACATTCTCTAAGGCCCTATTTATGAATTTCAACCACGTCTTCAAAAATAATAGTTGTTGGGGTTTAAATGCCCCCTCATTTACTTTTTCCAATTGCTAGTTTTGGCAATTTTCTACAATGATCAATTGTCAAATGATTGACTAAATGTCTACCGATTATTCACATAAAACTAGTTGCATCCATACTCGTGACCTAAGCTTACTCGTTTCCTCAACTTCGATTTCCTTTTGTGACATCATCCATTGGGATTCCTTTTTCGCGTTGTTTCCTGAACCCACAATTGAGGGTCTGCAAGAATCTGATGCTTCACGGCTTCTCACCAAAACTAGGCCTTTGGCTGCTAAACCACTAGCTAAAGGTCAATAATAGGGTTGAATCCTCTTCTTTGGCCTGCCCCCACATCTTCGGTTGTTGAAGTCTTGACCAAAGTGTAGGTGAAGTCCTTCACACTTCATCACTTCCTTTGAATCTTCAAATATGAATTCTTGAATGGGTAGCTTGATCATCTATGCATGCACTTAGAGAGTTTGAAGTTGTTGCCACATCAAAATAAGGTTCAACAAGATTCAAATTTTATAGATAGAATCGAATTGAATGAGAATATAAACTATAATATTTTGATTGAATTTTTTTTTATATTTGTTGCATTTTGATTGGCTGAATCTCCTACTTTTTATCTAAGAGTGACTTCTAATTTTTTTTAGTAATAAGAGTAGGTAAAACAAGTTTTTTTAAACATCTCCTATAGGGGTGCAAGTAGTCTAGTTATAGTGGAGTCGAAGGTCTTTATCATTGTCATTCATTAATTTTTCAATTATTAACTATTACCATATTGTTTACTACTTTTTTTAATGTCAACCGTTGCTAACGTCTTTTTACCATTTTGACCAGTAGTAAGTGATTAAGAATTGATAAATTTTGATTTGAGTCACACAACTCCTTGACAACATAAAACACTAGCCAATATTACAAATTTGATTCCACTTGCACTATATATTTATGTTAAACTAACCCATATTTTTAAATATTATACCGATCACCATACTAGATTATTAGGTGGTACATGCTATGATTGGTTCAACTTGGTGGTCATAACAAATTAGTTTTATAATAGTTTTATATTAGTTTTTATAATATTAAATTTCTTTTTATATTAGTTTTATTCACCACAAAATTGATGAGAATTTCAACTAAAAATATCATTTCCTTTGAAGTTATTATCAACATTTCAAAAGGAAAACTCCCTTTAATATACAACTTGAAGTCAAAGTTTCCTCAACTTCAATTTCTTTTTGTCATCTCATGGCCGAGGGCAGCTTAGTTTTATTCACCGCAAAATTATTATTCAACATTTCAAAATTTTTAATATTAAGTTATTTATGACTTATTCTTTTTTAACTATACAACTTTTTATTTTACATCTCTCCTTTTCCACTGGTCATTCAACATTGCCACACCAACCAGGTGGCTAGATCTGGCTGCCGCCACCTTGGGGCGACCAAAATCTAACCGTCCAAACTAGGCGATGGTCAAATTCGACCATCGCTTGTTGAGGGCTGTTAGATCCAGCCACCCTTGGCCACGGTGGTTATATCCACTCCCTAATATAAAAAAATGATTTCATTATTAAACTCAACCCAAGTAATTAAGAAAGAAAACCCCCTTAAGTCATGAAATTGGTCCTAACCACCCTTTACTCATGAATAGGGTTCCATATGACTCTTTAATTGTAAATGCCTCTAAAATTCTTGTACATAAATATAAAAATAAATAATTAAGGTACTATAAACTTTTAAATCAATTGAATATTTTAAAATTTTTCATCTTAATTATTAAAGTAATCATAAGAAAAATTAATTTCAAATTATTTTTAAATTAATATATTTAAAAAATAGGTCACATTCATGTCTAAAAAATAAAAATATTTATCAAGTTCTTATTTATATATTGTACCTTCTATTATTATTAGAAGTAGTAGTATTATTATTATTAGTAGTATTATTATTATTAGTATTATTATTATTAGTATTATTATTATTATTATTATTATTATTATTACTACTACTACTTTAGCACCTAAATTTGGTCTAAAGGGACAAACTGAATTGTTATATTATAAATTGGGAAGCACGCATATCGAGACAAAGCCTCCCGACATGCACATCTTCAAAGACACTTAATTACTTTCTTAAAAGAGTATTAAACCCCATTACGTAATTTAATTAAGCTTTAGGGTTACATGTACACTTAGTCAAAAAAGTCTTATACTTAGGATTTAATCGAACAGGCTTTACCAAATGATTTTTTGGATGGGCCAAAAGATGTCCAAATAGGCTGATATATAAACAAGCTATCCTTTACACTCTAAGGGTTATGTGTAATTTTTACCAAGTTCTGGCCTAAGGGCCAACTTGGTAAACAAGGCCCACTAAGGTTGGTCTAAGGCTCTAGGAATAGTATTCTTGTGCTCACACTAATTTTGCTATGGTTCATTCATGGCCTTGGAGATTCCAAATAGGTCTTGATCAGTAGGTGTAGTTATCCAACACCATGTTATGTTATTGAATTCAATATGATTTCAGGTCCAAACGTTAACTAGTTGGGCCTTAGTGGACTCGGTAGTGGGTGGTCTTGACTATGTCATTTTCGGAGTTGGGTGGACCTATTGGACTTGGAAAATTCCTAACTCATGATCCCATGAGCTAAATGCTTCCAAATTTGGATATGATTCTACCGGGATACAATCTATGTTGTGGGATGAATTTCATCTAATTCCGTCACCATTTGGCTAGATGTTTGGATTTTACATCTAGAATCAAGGAATTAGGGTTTCTCCCTGCAATCCTGCACATTCTAGATCATTGACTATTGTAACCACATATATGATTTTTATTTAATCCCAAATATTACATAGTTACAATAGACAAGTATTTAGTCTTCATATATTCTTGACAAATTTTATTAACAACTTTTAGGTGGCGTAGTATGGAGCACAATCTCAGAGTATAGAAAAACAACATGCATCATAACAAGTATATTACGTAATTAAGGGTATTGTTCATGCCCTTTAAGCGGTTAGTTTAGTATGATAATTTTTTAGGAACAAGACAACACAAACAGATATCACCATACAAAGGAGTGACATCAAAATATAACTACATCAGGGTGTAAAAATTTTGGAAAGAGTTGGTCAAGTCATAGGAAACACGAAAGCTGTCAGTTTTTGCCATGTTTAGATCTACATGAAAAGTTTAGATCTAGTCATTGTGAGTGAAACAAAGTAAGAATTATACAAAAAATGAAACCTTCAACACAAGATATGACTTTGATGATAGCAAAATAGTGCATATCCACAACATCATCACACTTAAAAATCTATATCATTTTTTTATACATGGCCAAATGACATAATTCAAAATCCTATTCACTCCTACCAGGTATATCTACATGAAATAAATATTAAAAAAAATACAAACAAGTACAGAAGCATGCATCTACCCCAAAAAATGTGTAGAGAGGCCAAACCATAAACCTTTACCTTAAAGGAGGCCAAGGGGAAGTCTCTTTGGGCATCCTATCCCAAGACCTACGACCCTAAGTGGTTAGGCTAGACTAGGAGGTGCCTATAAGAGATTGGGATCGTCTGGGAGGAAAGAAGAAGGTCAATGAAAGCAAGGGTAGATGAAGCTAAAAGAGAGAAAAGGTGTAAAAGCCGTGATTCGAGTCACAATTTTATAGTCGTTAACCGATCGGTTTAGCCGTTGGACTGAGTTGAGCATATTTCAGAACACGTGTACTGAGCCGATGCCGGTCACTTGTATGAGGCATGAGGGTCATGTGTACCCGAGTATGTGATGATAACATTATGAATAAGCAGAGAATGAGTTATCAGAATATATGAGAGTATACAGTTGATGATTTTACATTTTTTCATTTTGTGACCGTATAAATAGTTTTAGGCCATTTACCACGTTAGGATGCGTTATGGGTTAGTTTGGGTGGATTATTAATTATAGAGCATGGCATTTAGATGTTGTTTGTTTATTTTAGTTTTTGGGATTTTTCCCGATTAGTTTGGATTTTTTTTGAATTTATTACGAGTTAGTAATTATTTTGACTCGACTCAAAGTCGAGTCAAGTTTTATTTACGAGTATTCCACTCAACCAGTTTTCTTTCCCCGACACCACCTTTCCCCCTTTCCCAAACCCTAGCTTTCTTCCCCATGCGCCGCCGCCGCTTGGCGCCGCCCAGCCCCGACGCAGCGTCTCTGTGCCGCCCCGACCAACTCCGGCCACGGTCCGGGCGCCGCGACGCTAGATTGCCACAGCTAGCGCGGAGCGGAGTTGTGGTCACGTCGCCAATCCCACTGCCGGCGACCATCATCGTAGCCGTCCAATGGTCGTCTTGGCGTCACTAACCACCCACCTACCATCCCCGACCAGAGCGCCGCTGATCGCCGCCCCGGTTAGCAGGATCTAGCCACCCCCACGGCCGCCCCTGTTTTTGTCATTTTCCGGTGAGCCGCCGGCTCCGTCGGGCTCGACGAGGTGGTTCTGATGGTTCTGATGCTCCACGGCCACCCCCACGGCGATTGTTGCTAGAAAACCACCGGAGAGTTTCCGAAAAACAATGGAAATCCACCGGAAAACCGGAATTGTTGGAATTCTCTGGAATTCACCGGACCTTCCGCGGATTTCATCCAGTTGAACCTGATCAAACTTCGGACGCCATCGAGCACCAAATTCGAGGTTCGGGACGCAAACACGATGAAACCCTAGCCGTCGCCGATTGTCGACAACACGAAGTATAGTTTACCTCTAAGTTTATTATTTACGATTGATAATTATTAGCACAACATGCTAGGATTGATTAATCGTCATGATAAAGGTCGGACTATAAATGAAGTGAAAGTTTGCATGATGTGATTGAGTATGAGATGAATAGTAAGTGATCTAATGAGATAGATCGAGTTTGATCATGATAATTGAGCATGATGTAATTTAGAAAAACATAATAAAATTGATATGAATAGGATGACTTAGAATTATTTACATTAATGATTATTGAATTGTTGATTGATTCTAATTGTATTGTGAGTGTGATAATTAGGATTAGTTTGATGCATCATTCATTTAATGGGCGTTAGCTTTTAGATTTAATGTGTATGTACGGAGTAGGAGCTCGCCGCCTAGGCGCGATGTCACGCTTGGAGCTTCTACTAGATCCGTTTAGGACTCGTCTCTAATTTACGCTCTATTCCATCTTATGTTTGCTTTTCTACTTGCAGGATGAGTTAAGTGGAGTTTTATTGGATCCCATTTAACTCGGGTCATTTAGCCGAACAGTTTTTCGAGATTAATAACTCTCGAGGATGAGATCCCTCGAGTATGTTTTCGAAATTCAGATCCAGTTCACGATGCCTTCGGGCCTACTTTATTAATCCCAACCCAGTCCTATATATGTATGGTTTTCACATTTTCGGTGAGAGATGGAATGAGGGAGGCGGTCATGGCTTCAGATAAGGCCTGTGTTCATCTTCGGGTTGATGTTGGGGAGGACCCACTTCATCCCGAGCGATCCTGCTAACTCCACATTTGAGTTCCTCACACCCGGAGAACGTGGAGGTTTACGGTTACTGTTTAGTGCAGCGCATGTCTGGACTTGTGGTTCAAAGGGTACTTAAGGCGACTGCCTGAGAGTACTCGGCCTTTGGCTCAAGGCCAGGAGTAATATGGAAGACGTAGAGGGCTGAGATGGACGAGAATGAGATTTGATGCAAGACGCAATAGATGAGATGGCCAAAGAAAGAGAATGAGATGGAAATGGGACGCTGCCGCTTGAGGGCGACAGCTCCCATTAGTGCCCTTGTGAGAGTTCTTGAGGAAGTATATGATGTTTTTGTTCAACAAGAGGGTTAGTTCTCCTGTGCCAATTTGATATTAGTTATTTTACGGACCAGTAACACTCGTTACTGACAACTTTTTATAATATATGTAGGTGATGAACTTAATCGGAGGTGCTAGCTTGGACGGATGAGCAACGAGGTCTCTTGCACACACACAATAGATGAGATGGCCAAAGAAAGAGAATGAGATGGAAATGGGACGCTGCCGCTTGAGGGCGACAGCTCCCATTAGTGCCCTTGTGAGAGTTCTTGAGGAAGTATATGATGTTTTTGTTCAACAAGAGGGTTAGTTCTCCTGTGCCAATTTGATATTAGTTATTTTACGGACCAGTAACACTCGTTACTGACAACTTTTTATAATATATGTAGGTGATGAACTTAATCGGAGGTGCTAGCTTGGACGGATGAGCAACGAGGTCTCTTGCACACACACAATAGATGAGATGGCCAAAGAAAGAGAATGAGATGGAAATGGGACGCTGCCGCTTGAGGGCGACAGCTCCCATTAGTGCCCTTGTGAGAGTTCTTGAGGAAGTATATGATGTTTTTGTTCAACAAGAGGGTTAGTTCTCCTGTGCCAATTTGATATTAGTTATTTTACGGACCAGTAACACTCGTTACTGACAACTTTTTATAATATATGTAGGTGATGAACTTAATCGGAGGTGCTAGCTTGGACGGATGAGCAACGAGGTCTCTTGCACACACACATAGTTAATGATTGAATGTCTAATATTATGTTTATGATTTTATTATATTGAAATTGATGTGAGAAAAAACAAAGATATGATGATACGCTGTGATTGAATGTTGACATGATGATACGATGTGAGTTATGAAGAGGATGTGCAGGTGGGCTGAGACCCAAGCTTGAGAATGAGTATATAGTAGATTACATTTATGAATGAAATTGTTGATATATCCGTATATAGTTGTATATATTGTTTTGACAGGGTGACCCCTAATTGTACTTTTAGGGGAGACTCTGTCCGTTGTTATTCAGAATTTCTTTTTGATTTTAATGCAATTGTGTTGATGTGTGTGGATTGATTTTCATGTCATCCATGTAGTAGCATGTTAGGATTTTTATGCATTCATTCATACATATAGAAAATCGTATCTTCATCTTAAGACGTTGAGAGTAGATCCGGGTCGGCTTAACCGAATATAATAGATTATTGAACGGTTCAGCCGCCGGTAGTATTTCCAGGTCGGTTCATGAGTGAGCCGAATCGGGGTGTTACAAAAGGCTTGGACTTCAACTACTATTTATAGTCAAAAGTCGGGGCAGCATAAGGACACCCGAAGGATGCCTTTGCGTTATGCACTGCCAAGCCAAACTACAAAAATGTTGGGAACCAAGCACGCGAGTCAAGTTGTGTGAACCGAACCACACGCTAAGACTAGTCAAACTGAAGGGCGTAAGGGTGTTGGGCAGCGCTTTTGCATTGGGTGATAAAGAGGGTGAATTTCATGTTTCTAGGCACTGGCGCAATGCTTTTGGGCCCCAATCACCCCAATTTAAAACATTAATACCCTAAGTGTTACAAACACACTCTAGACACGTGAAGGACTGACTCATATCTTCTAACTAGACACCACTCCCCAAATCAAAAATAAAAAAGGTTGGATACGTAGCGTTTAATGGTATCAAATCCAAAGGAGGATAAAGTTGGGCAACCACATACTATATCATATACAAAAAATAATAAGAAGGGTCGAAACATACTCTAAAAATAACTATTCCTCATATAATAAGACAACCTTTTTTAGTGAAATCTAATGGAATACACACACA
>JAVDBV010050815.1:0-10187 GCA_032619315.1 Piper longum
AAAATAAAAATAAATAAATAAATAAGAAGTAAGAGAGCTGTCACGGATGCAGTGTGATTCAGCGCTGTTGCAGCGTATAAAAGGAAGGAAGGAGTTGCAGTCGGCCATGACACCTCCTTCCCCGATCCCCATTGACCCCCTCCCCTTGCAAAGTTTCGAGCTTTTCCCCTCTTTTCACCCACCACCCATCCCACCTGCCCCCGCCGTTTGACTTCGTCCGGTGTAAGCAAAAACATCTCTCTCTCACTCTCTCTCACTCTCTCTCTCTCTTTGGTTGGTGTTTTTGTGGGAGTTGCTGTTGTTTGTTCTTCCTTGATCCTTGGTTTCGCCGATCGGTCTGTGCCATTGCATCCTTGTTTTGTACTTTTTTTGATTGGTCGGTGGTGGAGGTGATTGAGGTATTGGTTTTTTTGGGTTGTTACCGGCTGGTGGTTTATTTGTTTGTGATCATCGTTGTTCCCGGGCTGTAAAAAGGTTTGCTTGATTTGGTGCTTTTTTTATTGGGATCATGGTTTCTGTGATCCGATCTTGTGTAAAAACGCTTGCTTGACGCGGTTGTGTTGTTGATCCTCGGTGCGATCGCAGGTAAATATCTTCTTTGGTCGGAAAGAAGGGATTTGATCGGTAGCAATGGCGTGCTTGGTGAAGACGCCGGCGGCTGGGCCGCCGTCTCTCGCCGCCCCCGACCTCCGCCGCTGGCGATCTGCGGCGCCCAGACCACGATTCCTCGCTCTCTCTGCAGCACCCAAAACCCCCTCCGACTCGCTGCCCCCGTCCGTCTCCACCCCTCTCCACCTCGCCGCCGTTAAAGGCCTCGCTTTGGCGCCGGCCGGCCGGGCGCCGGCGAGCGTCGCCTGCGCCGCCTACGAGGCGGACCGGGTGGAGCCTGTCGCGCCGCGGTCGGAGGCGGCCCAGAAATTGAAGATCGGGGTCTACTTTGCGACGTGGTGGGCACTCAACGTCGTCTTCAACATCTACAACAAGAAGGTGTTGAACGCCTTCCCTTACCCGTGGCTCACCTCCACCCTTTCCCTCGCCGCTGGCTCCCTCATTATGCTCCTCTCCTGGGCCACCCGCATCGCCGAAGCCCCCAAGGTCGACTTCGATTTCTGGAAGGCCCTCGCTCCGGTGCGTACGAATCATCTCCTATAGAATGCATTTGTCTGCTGCTTCTTGTTCGGATTGTTGATGTCGGTGTGTTCATATCATAGCTCTATATATTTGTATCAATCATGATCGAGTGCATCGTCTTCTTGTTGTTGTCGGGATTGTTGATGATGTTTGTTTGGTATGTGGCAGGTGGCGGTGGCGCACACCATCGGGCATGTGGCGGCGACGGTGAGTATGTCGAAAGTGGCCGTGTCGTTCACGCACATTATCAAGAGTGGTGAGCCGGCGTTTAGTGTGTTGGTGTCGAGGTTTTTGCTCGGGGAGACGTTCCCTGTGCCGGTGTACTTGTCACTGTTGCCGATTATTGGAGGTTGTGCTCTTGCTGCTGTCACTGAGCTCAACTTCAATATGACTGGTAATGCAGCTGTTTTTGCTCTAGTATCTGCTTTTTACTGATAATGTGGTTGTGTGAATTTATCTGCAACTTTCTTTTTTCTGGTAATGTTTGCAATTGATCAATGTTGAAATAGTGAGTTTTTTGTATATGAGCTTACTTAATTATTTCAATGTGGAAATGGTGAGTTTGGACACGACGAAGTGCACGCTCGTTTAAAACTTGATATTTTGTTTTAAGATGTTTATTTGCCATTGATTTGAATATGTATAATCAAATCAACTACTGGTGACAGTAACCTCGCTGATATAAAATGTAGACGATGCTTATGTAGATCTTACGTTCCACACTTGTGTTTATGATATAAGTAAGCTCCATATCGACTTAAATTACACCAAAGTTAGATTATTGACCTTTGGGCTTTTATAAAATATGATTTAAGATACTTGTGTATATTTTTTGGATCATTTTTTCAATATTTGTGGGGAATGTGATTTCTGATCTAACTTTGCATTTGGTTCTTGCTCAGGGTTTATGGGAGCCATGATATCCAACTTGGCATTTGTGTTTCGCAACATCTTCTCAAAGAGAGGAATGAAGGGGAAGGCTGTGAGTGGGATGAACTACTATGCTTGTCTCTCCATATTGTCTCTCTTCATTCTTACACCATTTGCGCTTGCTGTGGAGGGCCCTGCAATGTGGGCTGCTGGCTGGCAGAAAGCACTTTCTGAAATTGGACCCAACATCATATGGTAACCACAGAAGCTTGATTTTTTTTCATAAAACCTTCTTGCAACTTAATGTCCTCTTTCATTTTGGTATAACCGGTCATCGTTTGGATTTTCTCTTTGTTTTGACCTGCTTAATTATTGTGTGGAGAATACCTTCTATGGTGTTGATGATAATGAGCTAATTTTGAAAATGACAATTGTTTGTTTAAATTATTTTTAGTCAATCGTCATATCTTGTTGTTTTATAAGGCACGCTGCAAGCTGCATTCTTGATCTTTCTATCTGAATTGGCATTTTTCGCTTCACATGCCAACAGTTTTTTGGCTAAAATTTTGATAGCTAGTGACTACTATATAGGGTATTTAGTCTAAAACTAGATAAAAATTTTCGTCAAAAATTATAAATATATGTTTTATTTCTAATAGTCTGTCTTTCACCTTATATATTTTACAGCTCAGGATAATGCACATTTTGAACAGTGCTTTTTATTCTTGAAAAACAGTGGGTTTTTTTAACTTTGAGTATCAAACAATTTCTAGATTTTTAATTACTATTTTCTTTTACCCATTTGACAGAATGATAAATATTTTAGAAACAGATTAGCTTTTATACTAGAAGATCGACACGTTATACATGCTAACTTGATGCAAAAAGATGCATGTGAACACATGATTTATTCATATAACTCATTGTCAAATTGCAGTGTAAAATATGCTTTATGTGATAGGGATGTTGTGCATGTGCCTTTTTTTTCTTGTCTTGTTGATAGCATGGAAAATGCAGGTGGGTGGCGGCTCAGAGCGTATTCTACCACCTCTACAACCAGGTCTCCTACATGTCACTTGACGAGATCTCTCCATTGACATTTAGCATCGGCAACACCATGAAGCGCATATCAGTCATCGTCTCGTCCATCATCATCTTCCACACACCCGTCCAACCCATCAACGCCCTTGGAGCTGCCATCGCCATCCTTGGAACTTTCCTCTATTCTCAGGTTACCTTCTTGTCCATACATCTCCGAAAATTTTCAACCAGATAAACCGTGACCCATGCATTTTAACTTGATTGATATTATATTGGGAAAATTTGAAACATTGAGACTCGCCACATAAAAAGAGCCATCCAATTAGTAATATGTTAAAGAAATTAAAAAAATGGAGCCATGGGCTAGTGACCTTCTCTACGCAGATATCAAACCCACAATATGGACGGGATGGATAGAATCATATGACAATTAGCTTACCATGCTTGTAGATTAAAAAATAATGTTACTTGTAAATCTGTCCCAAAATTCTTGTTCTAATGATTACTAGGTGATTAACCCAGAATATGCAATTGTGCAGGCAAAACAGTGAAGATGAGAAGATGATGCATGCAGTGGTGAACCAGCACTGTCGGAGGAGACGACAAAAAAGCATGGAAGAGTAGTTGATTTTTTGTGGGCATTTCTGGTTGTAGATAGCTTGTGATAATTTAGCATAACTTGCGTAGATTTGATAAAGTGAGTGCGAAGAGAGCATAAGCAATAAAAACCCATGTCGAGCGCTACAAGAGAAGTGGGTTGCAAGGACAATTTACACTTTTGTGGATTTGGAGTGTTTGTTAATAATAAAGAATGAGATAAACTCATCAAATGGTATAATATTTTTAAAAAAAATTCACTTGTATCCAACTTTTTACTTTTTGATACTTTTTTTTTTAACTCTTGCGTAGTTTTAAATACCATACTAGTATTTGGTTGGTCCAATAAGGTCGATAATGATTCACACATTTTTAAATTATGAATAAAATATTTTATTAGGTATTAGAAATATGTTTTATCAGGAACATTTAATTGAATATCAGTAAAAATATTGTATTTTTTTAAATATAAACGAATTTTGTGAAAAATTCAAATGATATAAAGTTTCAATTATACAGGCTTTGAAGACAGTACATGCATGATGATACAGGGTAAAAAAAGGAGGTTGGATATGGTATTTTTAAAACCAAGGCGAATTATCTCCCACACATTGATCATATAAATTTTTTCATTCCGGCTCAATCTACATTCTAATTTCCTTCACTCATCTTGAATTTTGAACATGAACTTCCAATATTATTCTCTATAAATATTGATTCATTGCTTACCCGCCATAGAATGTTCATTATTAGCTTCAATTTTCTAGTTAAAAAATTACTCGGGCAATTTACTAATTTTAATCATAATATTTGAAATAAACAATATCATTTCAATTTGGGCAACTTATGCTTGATATATATAAGTATAACAAGTCCAACTTTTTCACAATTAGCACTAAATCTGGGGGGAAACCCTCGGTGAACTGACAAAACCCAAAACTGCAACTTGTTTCTGTGTTAAGCAAGCATTTTTATATTATACCATGTGATAAATTTGGAATCAATGAATGATTATCACATCAGAAAATGAATTTAAATATAATTAAGTTGATTAAAATTAAGTAATAACGTATCATACTTCAAATTAGCAGTACTCAAAGCAAGATCAAGATCTAGAAGACAAAAAGTTTAAATATTGACCACAAAATTATAACTCCAATGTAGTTTTCTTAAGCTCAAACACAAGAATGATGCCCCCCAATTATAAGTTTGACAAAATTTTTCATCATAAGATTCAACCAACAAGTAAGTTAGAACTCACTCTTTCCGATCCAACCGATTATGAGCTCTCTCAATCCATCTTCGTCCCAACACTCTTCCCGTGCTTAGAAGCAGCAGCAGCAGCTGGCAACAGACCACGCACAATGGCGACAAGAGCGAAGACGAAGAACGGCAAATACATGGCGAACAGCTTCCCCGGCGCCCTCCCCGACTCCACCATCTCCCCCAACACCGCCGCCTGCAAAATCACCACCAACCCACAAAAGATCCATCACTGATTTCTACACAAACAACACACACGCTCGTAGAATTGATCGAGACCCATTACCATGGCGCCGCAAGTGGAGGCGCCGTACATCAAGCAGGTGGTGGGGTACCAGCTGCTGCCTCTCGAGAGGCCGTAGACGTTGGCGACGGCGAGCGGCCACTGGAAGAGGAGCTCCCACAAGACGGCGCCTTTGAAGAAGCCGGGCTTCTCCCAGGCGAGGTAGTCGCCGTACTCGGCGGCGTACCGGAGGTGGAGGCGGACGAGCGGGGACGGGAACCAGTGGGAGGGAAGGCAGGTTTGCGCGTCGAGGAGAGGGGCGGCGACGGCGATGATGAGGAAGTTGAGGAGGAGGAGCTTGTCGGCAAGGTTGGAGAGGAGGGAAGATGACGACGCCATGGCCGAAAGCTCGTAATTGACCAGTTTAGTAACACAAAACTTAATTAGGTGATTAAATCACCTAATTGACTTTTTTATAGACCCATCTCTCTTAACTTCGTTTAATTTCGAGTTCGAATTAGGTTACAAATTACTCTTCAAGTTTAAGTCTGGTTAATGAGTATTTTTGCCTTGATTTTGAATTCGAGTCTGGTTAATTACAAGCTATATATATTGAATCAAATAAACTTTAATGAATAACTAATTAATTTTTTTCTTAGGAGTCATTCTTACCTTCACTAGTTTAATATTAATAACAAAACAAAAAATTAGACTAATATAAATAGAATATTATATTAGATATAAAAAATAGTAAAAAATAATAAAATAAAAAAAGTAATAAAATAAATAATGATAGTAAATTACTAAAAAAAATAATAGCGGGTACTCCCCTTTCAATTTGAGTTGGAGCATAGCTCAAACCAATTTGATTCTCTTTTGATGATATAATTTTTTCGTATAATTCATACTATAATTTTATTTATAATTAAGATATCTAAACTTAGATATTATTCTACATAAAGGACATTTTAACCATATGTATTTTTATTTAAAATTAGAATCATATAATGACATTTCTTAATTTAATTAAATTGATAAAAAAATTAAATTGATATACTTAAAATTCTTATTTTTTATATAAAGTATCCAACTTTTAGTCGGGCTGAATTGATTAGATACAAGCTAACACACGACTCATTTAATATAAAGTTAAACTTTAATTGAGTTTTTTTTTCGAGTCATGCCCTTTTCAAAATTTAAATATTTCAAAAAGATAAAAAAACTAATAGCCATTTTATCTTCATTTTACGAATTTGATAATTTTCAAAATTTATTTTTTTAAAATTAAGTATTTTTAGTGGCAATTAATTGAATATAAATCAATTTTACTACTTAATAACTTTTTTTATAAGTCTAAAATCAGGCTTCAACCCGAATGAACTAAATATACTCGTCACCAACTATAAATCAAGTACAAAAACCAATAAAATACATAAAATTTTAGTTAGAGTAAGTAATCATAAACGAGTTCATACATCAAATATCCTAAAATAATTAGTTAAAATTCTGAATTTGATATAATTGATCCCGAAACGTGAACTTAGGTAAAAAAATGATGTATTTAGATAAATTATATATCTGAATAAGACTTGAATTTAGAGCAATTATATTTGTTTTTAATTCATATAAAATATATATGTATGAAATTTTAGTTTTAATTCTAAATTAATAGCTTCAAATATATAATATATCAAAAAAATGTAAGCGTATCCAATCCAAACCGTATAATAATAATAATAATAATAATAATAATAATAATAATAATAATAATATTTGGACAGATTTATCTGGTCACGTGGATAGTTTTTAAATTTGTATTTATCCGATTATATGGCTAGTTTTAGAATTTTTATTTATTTGGATAATTGCTGAGATTTGTATTTATTCGCTTGCATGATTTCTATGCTTAGGAGAAAAGTCCTGACAGTTCCAAAAACTGTAGTAAGGAATTTCTGAGAAAAATAAGGACGGGTAATGATGGCACGCCCGTAATCACGGAATAGAAGAAGCATCGACAATTCTATAAAAGACAGAGCCCTATGCACTTGACAAAGGGGGGTTCGCTGAATTGAAGAAAAGAAAAGGTAAAACCAAAAAAGAGAAGAAAGAGAAGAGAAAGAGCTCCTCACTAGAGATTCATCTTTGGTGACCCCCTAGCCTACCCATTAGTGTATATCTTTATTATTTTGCAGGTTATTTCAATTGAAGTTGAGATCTTTCGTTCAACCAAGCTAGATTACCGCCAACCACGCTGTCGTTTCCATTAGACCCAATCGGACCTAAAAGGAGTCTTTGCCGTAAAGTCTCGTTGCTGCTTGTCACCGGGAAGCCAGAGTCCCCTGACAACTCTTATCATAGTTATTTTGCAAGAGCCATGGTGCTGCCACCTTGAATGTTAAAGCTTGTTGCCACTTGGAGTTGAAGCAGATATAATCCAAAGAGGGGCATTGTTTTTATTATCGCAAGGGCTTGTGTATACTGTAAAGGAGAAGAGAGAAGGAACAATGCTCAGAACCGTGCCACTAGAGTGGAAGCCAGTAGAAAAGGAAGGCTTCATCTTCCCATCATGCAACCATTCTCAGCATTGCTACCTATCGTCTTAGAATTCTACTGAGCAAGAGCCATCGTCCAAGAAGGAAGTCGTTGCCTCCTTGCATTGTTGATCACCATTGAGCGTAGCCTTGCGGCCATGAAGGATCTGCTGCTACTGCTTGCTGCAGGAGGAGAAGGTCCCCCCTACCAGTGAGTTGGTGCAACGAGGGAGCCATAACCGGAGTGCACCCTTTGCTATCCAGTCCTGCCATTTGCTGCTACTACCTTGCCGTCTTAAGGATCATTGTTACAGTTCCTTGCTGTGAAACATCACTGCCGTTCACCAACATGTCCAAAAGCCTTGCTAGATCCAAGTCTTGCCATGACCAAAGAAGTTTTAGAGTTTTGGAGCCTCACTAGACCTTTCTGTTGAGTTCCCGGAGTTGAAGGCCCTAGTCGCTCGATGCCTTGTGGACGCTGCCACTCTGCTACTACGTTGCTAAAGAATAGATCTTTCACTGCCATAGCGAAAGTTTTGCACATAACCGGAGCATTGCCGGGGAAACATGTTACTGCTATGAAGCCTATCTTCTTGCCAAGGAGAGGACGTGTTACTTCCTTACCGGAGTTGTGCCGCTGCCGCCGTGAATGTTAAAGCATGTCACCTGTCATTGCTCTGTTTTGAGCCACCAAGGATAGAAAGCCACCATCCCTTGTTGTTGTTGTGCCACCGGAGGAGAAGGTTGAAGCCCGACCATTGTGAAGGAGCACTACTGAATCAGTACCCATTTGGGCCACCCTTGCGACTCTTCTCTAGACCAGCCGAGACTCAGCCATTGAAGCGTCGTCGCTGTCCCTAGAGAAGATGACAGAAAATAGAGAAGGGCGAAAGCAGAGGACGACAATAGTTAAAAGCCAATTTTGTAGATTTTTTCCCACCAACGTCGGTTGTTCCTGGCCCCAAAGTGCTGTCCAAAGTAAATTCGGAGAAGTGAAATTTGGATCTGGGTAGAGTTCCACCAGTTTTAGCCACTGTGGTCGCCGGAGAAAATTCAAGAACTTACCCATCGGATAAGGGAGAGCAAACAGAGTAGAGGAAAATAGTAGCAAAAGGTAGACATCGTCGACATTTTTCAAACCAGCATCGGTCGTTCCCGGCCCCTAAGTGGTGACTAAAGTGAAGAAGGAGGAGTGGTCTACAAAGAAAAATTGAGATTCACCGGTGTTCGCCATTGTAGTCTCCGGTAAAAATCGAGGAAAAGGGCCATCCGACCAAGAAAAAAGACGGGAACAAGGCGGAAACAGTTGTCGAGAGCTGATTTCACGACAGTTTTCTGACTAACGCTGGTCGTTCCCGGCTCTGAAGCAGTGACAAACATGAATTTGGAGAAGTGATCTACAAACATAAGTTGATTCCCACGGGATTAAGTTTCCACTATCACCTAAAAAGGTCAAGAATTGGTTGATTGGATAAGGTGAAATAAAGAATTCAGTTGTAGAAAACAGCCATAGAGAGCTGATTTTGCGGCAATTTTACGACAAATGCCGGTTATTCCCGGCTGTGTTGTTATACCCAAAGTGAAGCTAGCAAGAAGATCCACAAGACCAACTCGAGTTCCAGCGGATTTAATCGCTACATTCGAAGGGAAAATTTGAGGAAGAGACCCACTTGCATCGGTGTTGCGGCGAAAAAACATAGAAAAGAAGAGTTAGAAAGATAATTGGGTCCATGACCCGTCATTGGATGTCCACATTTATGATTGTTTACCCGACTTAGGAATGGGTCTAGATTACTCTCTTGCCCATTTATTTTGATATTAGTCATTACTTGTTGAACTGAGACCCGCAATTGCATCTGTGACCCATCTATGACCGAGATTTGAATTGACACACCGTGCACCACCAACAAAAAGGTGTACGCATAGGGAAAAGAGAGCCTAAGCATACCATCTGGACCGGTCCAACATTTGTTAGATTTGAACCAACCCGAAGCAGTCTGGTTCAGTCTATCAGAAATTCATAAATAATTTGAACCCCGGATAGTGGCGAAATTTGCTATCCCACTATTTTTGGACGCTCCGAACAAGGTGGTATAATTATTTTGAGGATTTAAAGACTAGATTGAGACAAATTATGTATGGAGTCAATTAAAGTAGCAAAATTCCACTAAGGCTGTACTTTGTAAGGAAATTAAAAATTAGTGAATTATGAGTATCAATATCACCGTACACTGACTTAAGGATTCGAGTTGAACTTTAAGGAACCACGTAAAATTTTACTATGTTTATGACATCATTATTATCATTTTATTTTATCGCACTATTTCTTTACACAGCAAGGGCGCCTTGATCCCACTGAACCCTTCAAACCCAAATCGAATTACAAGAACTGTGGTCTACAGGAGTGGATGTTCGTGTGCCCGAACAAATAATAATAATAATAATAATAATTATAATAATAATAATAATAATAATAATAATAATAATAATAATAATGATAATAATAATAATAATGATAGTTGGTTTGAAAT
>JAVDBV010050817.1:0-13273 GCA_032619315.1 Piper longum
AACTTTAGACTTATACTTAATCCTTATCCTCTCCATTAATTCTTTATTTCTTTTCTTTTCTCATTCTGTTTGTTTCTTTGGTTGGGAGTAGCTAGTACTACTTAAGCCATCTCCAATTGGATACATGCATGGGCGTGGGCTGATGTATCTGGTTTGGCAGCACTCTGATAGAGGAGGGAGGGAGGTTCAGCTGGAGATTAATGAGGGCAGCTCTCCCACGTACCCCATGCATATTGGCAGTTTCCAAGCCGCCATGGATTCCAAAGCTTTCCTGGGGAGCGGGTCATGTACGTGATTCTCAAACTCTAGCCTATAATCTGTACCCTCCGGGAATGTCAGTGCATATTTGGTGCATTTGACGGAGGAAAAGGAAATGCATGGATGTTGTGAGTTTGGTGTTCTGTAGCTAATTTGGTACTTGTTATTTCAAATGAAATCAAATCATTTAATTATATAAAATTTAAAATTATCCGCAAAGTTTAACTTTATTGAATTAAATTTAAGTTCTAAAAACAAGAAATTAATACACTAGTTTTATCAGCACAACTATACTTATTCCCCATATAAAACAATAATCTGAATGATAAAGTTTTTAATTAGTGTCTGTTTAAACCATAAAATAAATTATTTATTCAAATTTTACAAAAACAAAAATAAACTCCTTGAAAAAAAAAACTGAATCAAGCACGACTTAAAAAAAACAATATTTGACAAAATAAAATTCGAACCAACTCGGTCCATGAAAACACTGGGCCGAACCGCTACCACCAAACACCCACCGGCCTCGTCTCGGTCTTTCTGCCGCGCCTCTTAACTCCGCCGCCGACTTCTCACCTCCGCCGGGAACCTTCTCCGGCGAGCCACCGCCAGAAAAAAATGCAGGCCCCCATGTTCCGCGCTCCGCCTGCTTCTCCGACCGGCCCCTTGCTCGCCACTCCAACCCCAAATGAAGTGCTATACAATATGATGAAGTGGGAATCAGAGGAGATGAGCAATCCAAGAGAGTAGTGAAAGGAGGAAAGCAATGGCGTTCTTGTTCACACTCTTTGTGACTTGTGGTTGTTTGTCTAGTGGATATTCCAGCCACGGATGCATGGGATGTCGACAGCCATTACATGGTGTGCAGCATAGCACAGGTAGCTATACGCTGCATGCATCCTCCTCAAAAATTTCTTTTATCTTCATCACCATTAATTCCTCCTTTCTACCAAAGCATAGATCTATTGTTGGCGTTATTGTCCGCCCATTTTGGGTGGATATTTAGCAAAGCGAGGGTCAATGATTTAATTATCTTACCTCTTAAAGAATTATAATCAGGTGTATGATTATATAACTTTTCTTTGCTGTAAGACCTAATCAGTATCATGATGTGCCTAATTAATAATATTTATTAATTACTTAATTTTTAAAATTATTATTAAAGACATTTAACAGGTGCTGAAATGCTATTTACTGGGTCTTTCAGGAGGTTATTACTCCATGGTAAAATAACCTTTCTTACAATTTGGGCAGGATAAAAAAAAACAAACTTGTATTGGAATAATGCAGGAATCATGATTTTTAAAATTTTTTTAATCATGATTTTTTTTTAATGTGTATCAATGCAGAATTTGCTAAAATAGATTGCTCTTGGGGCAGTTCGCGGTCTCCTTCACAATTCGGGAGAAGATAATCTTGCACCACTGTGCTCATGGGCCGACGGTGTTCACAAAATATACGAATGGCCAAATCCTTTGCACTTCGCTTGCACTCCTGCTGTTTGTAACTTCCGATATCGGAGTAAGCCCCCTTGTCGACGTTTCCTAGTTTTTGTTTCCTTGTTATAGACGTTTACATGGAAATCACAATCTGTTTTTTTTTTCTTTTCTTTTTTTATTTTCTGTTGCTGGTTCTTGCTTCGTCACTCTTGTCGGCAATGCTGTTATGAAGGGGATTGTAGCGGAGAAGGGTCCTGTGTCGCGGGAGCAGTCCACAACTACACGAGACATGTAAGATTGAGATGATTTTCTATTAATCTAGGAAATGCCAGGTAGACTGGTTTGGTGATCGGTGGTTAATACTCAGTACACATTATTTGTTTACTCGTGACGATGAAAGTCACGGATAATTTGATAGAGAGCTTGCTGTTTCTCGCCAATTTCATGGGCGATATCCACCAGCCTCTACATTACGGCTTCAAGGATGATTTGGGTGGTTACGTAATTCCTGTCTCTTGGTTCCGCACCGAGACCAACCTTCACAAGGTCTGTGGGATCTGAGCATAATCCGAGCAAGCCATGGCTGATCATTTCTACATCAATAATTAGGCTGCTATGACTAAAGCAATTCAAAGCAAGATCGAAGTAAGCAATCTCATTTAGGTTAACAATTACAAGTCTATACAGCGCGTTAGCGTACAACCCTGCAACTGATTAAAAACGATTATTGCATGGGTAGACTATAGGAGGGAGAATGGTCGGACGAAATTGCCGGCTGGGAAGCATGTAGTTCCGAGACAGCAGTTTGGCATGAGAAGTGAGATCATAAAAAATTAATTAACGAAATTGCAAATGATTAATTAACGAAATTGCGAATATGTTGATTGATTCATGAATCTAGTTCTTTGGTTTCAATGTTCTTTGTGCGTAACCATCCACAGGTATGCATCGGAGAGCACATGAACGCTGGCCTCTGATTATGCCTACAAGGACGTGGAAGCCGAGTCCACCGTGGGAGGTGAAAATGCGTTATCTAAATCTTACATTTTATTTTGTCCAGTAAAAGGAAGGAGCCATAATCATCCTCTGATTCTCTGTTTTTCGCTGCGCATCTGCAGATGAATACCACCTCTCAAAACTCCCAGTTGTGGAGAAGAGGATTGCACAGGCAGGTGTCCGACTAGCTTCACTTCTCAACAAAATATTCAGCAGGGAAAATGGTGCCAACGGCAAGCTCATGCCGGCAGCATGAAATCATCTTTGGCTAACCAATCTTTTTTGTCGTCGTTGTTCAGTACCACTTCTTGTAGCAATAACAGTAGCCTGTGTAACAACTTAATTCGGTTTATTCAGATTAGAATACGATCTAGCCATGACTAAATAGATCAATCTTCACCCTTTCGCATTTCGTCAAAAGATGAGTTTACTATATGGGCAGTCAATACTTAATAGAAAAAAAAAGGGCAACAACTTCATAAGATATTAGTGCAATAATATAACATGAAAACACCTAATAAATACAATAAATATGCAAAAATAATTGGTGAACCTGAAATCTGAGTGTAGAAAACATCAGATTTCATGTTTGATAGTAAAAACATGGCTGTAAAAGATGATTGCTTCGTTACCGGAGTAATTGATCTTCACTAACTCAGTAAGCACATATTTTGATGATCGATTGGTTTAATCATGGTTTATATCCAATAGTAGGAACGAAGATCAAAAAAATGGAGAGCTAACAAACTATGGATGTTGTCAACCTGCGTCCATCTCTCTCAATAGGTGGAACTGGTGCCATTGATGGCGCTCCCAAGCGACACTCAGCCTCCAAGCTACTTCGGTACTCCATATTGGGGATCAACAACGGAGAGATGGGAAGCTTTTCGTTGACGCCGTCGAACCGTCTTCTCAAGGATCTGAGCACTTGGGGCATAGGCGGCCCTTGCAAGTACTTGGTCGACGCCACCACCGAAAGACAGCTCCTTTCCGCCGCCGGCCACTGCGCCGACCGCTCCATCCCCTTCCTCGTCCTCGGCAACGGCTCCAACTGCCTCTTCCACGACCTCGGCTTCCACGGCTGCGTCATCCTCAACCGCGCCGCCTCCCTCCGACGCCTCACCGCCGGCGACGGCCTCTACAGGGCCGGCAGCGGCTACCCCATCAACCGCCTCGCCGTGCAGTGCTCCAGCGAGGGGTTCTCCGGGCTTGAGTTCGCCGCCGGCGTGCCGGGGACGGTCGGTGGCGCCGTGTACATGAACGCCGGCGCCCATGGGCAGTGTACCGCCGACACCATTGACGGCGTCGAGATCGTCACCGTCGGCGGCGGCTATCGAGTTCTTCGCAGGGAAGAGCTTGCGTTCGGTTACCGAACGTCGCCGTTCCAATGCATGAACGATTTAGCCGCCATTTTGTCGGTCACCTTTCGGTTGGAGCGATCTGACCCGACCAGTGCAAGATCGAAGCTTGAACAGTTCAATCAAAGGTATACACTGTTATTTGCTTCATGGATAATCAATCCGAAAATCTGTGTTTTTGTTCGATGATTAATCTCTAGCTAATTGAAGAGGTGCGTGTTGTGGTAGGAAGAGAAGGTTGCAGCCGACAAAAGAGCGATCTGCTGGTTCGGTGTTTCGTAATCCGACCGGAGTTGGGCTGTCGGCGGGGGAGCTGATTGAGAAAGCAGGATTGAAGGGTGTGCAAGTTGGAGGTGCAAAGATCTCTGAACTTCATGCTAATTTCTTCATTAACTGCGATGGTTCCACTTCCAAGGACATGACCGAGCTTATCAATTTGGCTAAGTATGAAGTTGATCGGAAGTTTGGGATTATGCTCAAGGAAGAAATAGTTTATGTACCGCCTTATTGCGATCATCAGATGTTAATTTAGTTGTATTGCACAAAAGAAATGAAAAATTACCGGGTCATAACTTTTCTTTTTTACTGGCGTGGATACCTTAAAATTTAGTCAAAAATTTTTAATTTTAGTTAAAATAATTTTAGGTAAAAAAATTTATAAAATAATAATTTTTTATAAAAAATAAAAAAAATAGGTAAAATTTTTAAAGTCACGTCCAAACATGCACACATGAAGATAGTATTTTATTTTTATTTTTATACAATATAGTATTAACATTTTTTAAAAATTTATGTCATTTCACCTCATTTTATTTCTGTTTTATATGATTTTTTTTATTATTATTTTCATGTCAACTAAATGGGCCCTAAGATGCAAATCATAGAAGGGAAATTGCAAAAGTGAATCATCGATAGCTCTGTTGCTAATTTTCAATGCCGAACTTCAATTGATTTAGGCAGTTCTTTTCGCGAACACCTTGGTGAAGACATAACTAAGAATGCCGATGGGGCAGAAAAGAAGACATAGTGAGGCAGGATGCCGAGTTTCCAATCTGGTTCTTCAAGCCATCATAGTATACTCGCCTGGAACATACAAATCGATCATCAGCGGATAGTGTGTTCATAAAGATATTGACAGCAAATTAGACATGAACACGAGAAGAAAAATTGCCAAAAACATGCAAGCCATTAGTGGCTTTGATAAGCTAAGAAATCCCTACCTCATTCATCAATACAGGCCTTGATCAAGAGTAATCAGTTATCAAACTTTGAGTAAGCAAGAGCAAAGTAATAATAAACAACAAAACAATATGGGCACAAGGGGAAGCGTAAGTGCTGGAAAAACACCTTGCAGCAAAAAGATTAACGGCCAATAGATGAATCCATGCTGAAGCGAAGGTCATCTCATTTGAGAACATCTTTGCAATTCCTTGAAGCTGGACGGTATTGAGAGGACAGTTAATACATTTGAAGGGCTCAAGAGAAAAACAGATATAAGAATACCAAATGCAGACCTCTGGCAACAAGTATTTGCTTGCAAACATCAGTCTGATTGTTTCTGGTGTCCAAGAAAGATACAATAGATATGCATATAGAATGCCTAGAACAACGTAAGGTATACTACTCTCCATTGTTCTCTTTGTCTACGAGCAAAAGAAATATCAGAGACTGAAATGCAAGAGCTGCTGAAATCAGACTAGAAAAACTAACCAGATCAGCTTTAGGGGCAAGAACCATCAGAGTAAAAGGGGAGTACTGCAGCCGTTCCTATGGTAAAAGCATCACTTGCGAGTTGAGCACTAGTAATCCCTACAAGAGATAGCCAGTCATATTCAGACGCATGTTTTAAAACCAATAGTGGCAGGTCATTATCAGCCGATAAAACATGGAACATAAAGACGTGGAAGAAAAATGAAAAAATTAGAAAACAGCGTCTGCTTTCCCTCGCTGAAAATACCCCAAAAGAATTCAAGTTCAGCTGAAAATTGGGCTGATTTTATGTATCGCATTAGACCCTCACAGGCCACATTTATGCAAACCGGCATCATGTAAAAATTTAAGTATTTAACATTTTTCATGTTGCAAAAGAGGAATTATTTGACCTACAAAGATAAGGAGAAGCCAAGAGTCATGAAATAATCTGTCACTATTTTGGCCCAAAAAATACACTTTAATCATACAAAGATTGGTGAAATATGAAATTATGAGAAAGGCATTACCTGAAGCAGTTGTAACTGATCTTTTCCCGTACAACGGCCGCTTAGCATCTTGCATCTGAAGCATAGCCTTGATCCTTATTTGAAACTCCACCAATTTCCATATTTATTGGGCTGTATAATTTTGTGCAAGGATCCTCCAAATGCAAGGATTGGTTTATGTAATCCTAGTTGAGATGGAAATGGCGGAAGTGATGCTTGATATGCCCGCAACAAAGGGGAAACATTTTGAAAAAAAAAAAAACAATTAGCTAAACACGAAGGATCCTTGCGGAACCTAACACGAACGCAAACAGCCATCACATTCACGGACAAATAATTATCAATCCAGTACTCTTTACTAATCCAAAAGGAAAAGAATAATTAATGAATCCATCTACATACAAGAAATGAAGCAAGCACCGTCTTATAAGGGAAAATAAATAAAAATCTTCCCACACAAATCAACACTATTAATCTAGATCTGTAAAATTTTGCATACCCACGAACGAGGCTTAAGCTGGAACAATTGAGAAGAGCACAACTACTGCCGAGTAACTCACATGCAAGAAGTCAAGAGTAAACGTATTGAGGAAAGCAGAAAGGAGAGACCTCAGCAGGAAGCTCGAAACTCCACGCTGAGCAAACTAGAGCCATTTATATATCCTCAACAACCAAATGCAGCAGAACAAGAAGGAAAAAAGAAGGAGACCCACTTGATCAAACTCTGCAATCTCGATGCCAGAGTCGTAAGAAATAAGAGAGAAACAATTGAGAGTAATATATAAGAAGAAGAGTAGAAATCTTTTGAGAAGCAGAGATTGAGCTTGCCAGACGTCTGAGTTCTGACTTCCTCGTTGCTGTTAGAGATTTGGACTGGTGGAGGGAGGCAGTGTCGGGACCGTGGGTTCACTTTTTTTTGGTTCACTCTTGGTTATATTAAAAAAATCGGTTCGAACCGGTTCAGCTGTTGAATCATCTATTTTGTATTCGGGCGGCCATAAATTGGGTACGAGACTCTATTGTTTGATAAATGGTCGTCATGATGACGTCTAAAATGCCAATCAAATCGTCTATTTGTTTGAGAAATACTAAGTATATTAGTACACATGAGCGTGTGTGTAATAAATGATAAATAAAATAGTAAATAAGGTACAATTGATAAAAATTGTTAGATTATAACGATGGTTGGATCACAAGAATAATTTAGCTAAATAAAAAAAAATCATAACCATGTAACCTATAAATAAATAGCTAGCTTTATGTCAACTGAAGCTGCTAAGCAACTTTATAATCAATTTTAACAACTTAAAGTAGTATTTATTTTTGATTAGCCTCCTCAAAAAATTAAAATGGACATGACCTAAGAGGAAATTATGTGTGCGTTTGTATCTCCAGTTTTAATTTTAGATCGAAAGTATCAGAGAAAAATGAAGAAATTTGTAATATAGGTAAAAAAAGAAAGGGGGAATGTGCAAGTGATATGTTGGGTTTTACGCTTCCACTGGCTCCCATGTGTGGGCAGGACTGGGTCAGTGGGCATGCACCCCGCCGGCATGTTTCGCATGGGGCCGTCGGTCTCTCGGTGGCTGGTGCATGTACACCCATAATAATAAATATAGAATCGGAAATAATAATAGCTGATTGTGGGTTTATATTCTGTATATGTTAAGTTTTTTAAGTCGCGCGTTTTAATTTTCCCTCTATTTCTAGGGGAGTCGCAATTGAATTATTATATACACAAGGAGCTTAGATATATCGCACACAACTGGAGGTAGGTTGTGTCTTCTAAGGAGTAAGCTTATTTCGTTCTTATGTAGTTTCTTCACCGACTGCTGCTACAAGAAATGTTATAACACATGATATTGAAGATGATTACGATATCGATTGTTACTTTTTATTTCTTTGAAGTAGAAAATGAATTTATATGTGTTTGCTTTTCTTGAACAATGATTTTTTAAGAGATTAGTGGCAACTAACACCTAGTCTTTCAATGTTCTTTTTCCTGCGAAGGGATGTATGAAACGACTAGCAAGGCGATCTTATAGCGTGTCTAGAAATTCAATGGAGCAAGTTTGTGGCCAAGAAAATCTTTTCATTGCAAGTTTGCAGCATGTATTTGGGCGTCCGACCATCTTTTTAGTCAAGCTTCAAGGAGCTTTTTACTTGGCTTACAAGGAAAAAGATAACATCAAATTATTGGGCTTCCAATGATTGGTTGGGTTTGTCCTTTCTAAATTGGAATAGGTGAGAAGATAAGCAAATCATAAATTATGTGTTACACTAGTGTGTACTTAAATTAAAGTCTCACAAATGGGACCTTGGGGGCCGGCGACCGCTTTTTTGTGCTTCTCTTGAATAGATTGAACTTAATTGCATGCATTCTAATGGATCCTCGTGTTGGTAAATGTAAACTGCTCTCTGGTGATCATCACAAAAATGATAACATATACAATAAGGATGTGTCAAGCTTTCCCAATAAGTTTCCAGCAAACTTCCAGATCAGCCAACTTGCAATTTGCGGATTACAAGCTGATAATGACTTCTGCGGATATTATTACGTCTGACCATAATTTTGTCTATCTATCTCTAATATTCTGAGCATGCATTAATTATAATTAGCTGCTAGCAGATAAGAAGATTGGCTGAGCGACCTGAGTTGGCTGCTTTCGTTAACAATCCGAGCCCAAATAAGCACGAGGTTAACCATGTACAGCTCAAACTGGAATCTACCTTCTAAATCCATTTGCAAAGTTCATAACCCCTATCCACCCAAGCAAGAACACCAAGTTTTTACAAATTTGGCCCATGGCTTCAACCGAGTTTATTTCCAGCCTCCTTTACTTGACTAAGTTGATTCTACAACTACTAAACTCTCGCTAAGTTGGCTCTAACTTCTAATTTCGGTTTGAAGAAGAATGGCTCCTAAATCCCAATTACGACTGGCCAAATAACCATTATCGAAACCTGTTAGGGCAGCAAAACTGGACCATTCCATGTCAACTAGTTTAGTACTTAGTGGCATGCCTCCGCACGAGTGAAGCTTGTCCCGTGCGCTTCCCACACGAGTGGGGTGAGGACAGCCGCTCACAAGGTGAAGCCCAAAAAAGTCCTTGTGAAGTGTAACTAGGCCCATGTATGCATCTAATCAGGATGCTGTCCAGTATATTCACGCCACGTTGCGTTGTCGTATTGGTGGATCTACCCGCCGCCGCGCGACCGTTTGTTCTGCGGCGCTTGTGGACGGTCAAGATCTCGAGCTGATTCATCTCCGCATCGCGTCCAATCTGACCAGCCAAAAGTTGCCTACTCTCCGACGTGGCCAAGAAATTTCGTCCGTTTCTTCCTGGGACGGACGCCAAACGAACGTTTGTCCGTTCCTATCCAGATTTTTTCTTGAAAAAATTTTATTAATTGAACTCAAACCCTACAATATTAATTTAGTCTCGAAACCTTCTTGTTCTCAATAATATCTATTTTTCCATAGAAAGTTTTTATTTATTGGAAAATTTTAGCCAATGTGTAAAAGATTTTCCCTATTATAATATGACATGTGACGATTGAATACAAATTTACTGGTTTCTTAATCGATGAAAATTTTTCTAAAAAAATAAAAATGTGGGTAGAACTAATTTGTCGACTATGAAATAGTTATCTACTTTGATAAATATAACGATTCATAATTTAGTCAAATCAATTACTTTATAAAATAATTATTCACACACACACACACACACATATATATATATATATATATATTAGTTAAAATAAAACAATATTTAAGCAGTTGAATATCCTGCTTTAATTGAGCGTTTATATTTAAATATCCCCTCTTGCCACTCAAAGAGTGCACTCCCATTTAAGGTCACTGCACTTATTAGCGCATACAAATTACAGTCTTGCAGCTACTAGTTGTATCAGTACAGTAGTCGGAAAAAATTAACAATCCTCGCCAGTCACGCTCGTTACCAGGATTCGATTTCATCACAAACATCGGTTGGAGTTTGGGCATTTCGAGCGGACCTGTCCTTTATGTTTGGATTGTTCGTGCCCAAGTTTATCACTGCTGAGTCGACATTGCACACATCCACCTACTCCAGTCATATCCAGACATGTCATCCCCTTGCCCTTCTATAAAGCCCCGTTACCACCCTATCCTTCTTCTCCTTTCTCCCCATGCCACAACAACCAAAACGTCGTCGTGTTCCTCCTCCTCCCACACAAGAAACTCCAATCCCAGTTTCTCTGCTTTAGCTGCTTTGAGAGCATTTGTTCATCTTTTCACAAGCTACTGCTCGGTCGGCCATGGAAGTGTCCATCATACACAGGATTACCGATTTCGAGGCCGGGATAAGCTTGCTGCACAACCCGTCGGAGGTCAAGATGGCCGCCGGCTTCCGCACCTTGTGGACGTGGGGAGCGGTCATTCTTGCCGTCGTCGCTGCGTTTAGCAGCTTGATTCGTCGGGTGAAGCTGCTGCTGCTGCTCAGAGTTCCCGCCCCCGATTCTTTGATTCCGCAGTCCTTCATTCAATCGTCGGTTTCTTCTTCCGATGACGACGACGACGACGATGATGCATCTTCGTCCTGCTCGTCGTCGGATGGTGCAGAGTCGGATGACGAACACGAAGACGTTAACTTTTCAACGCCGTCGGCGTCCAGCGGGGCGTTGGAGATGGACTTCCGAGTAGCCGGGTCGGGCGACGGGTTGTTCGCCAAGAGTGTGGTGAAGCTCTGGGATGGGCTCGGCCTCGGCGCCGACGGCCTCGCCAGCTCAACCGTGGCCTGGGATTTGAACTTGGCCGAGAAAGTTCGGAGCTTTTCCGCCGGCTGGTCGTCCCACGTCCTCGCCCTGTGCTCGCCTTCCACCGTGATGGCCGCCGGCGCGGGAGAAGACCACTCTCGGGCGGCGTTGAAGGTGTGGGACGCGCGGGTCGGGAGCCGGTCCCCGGCGGTGGTCGCCGAGTGGTCGACGCCGGGGTCAGAGATTCTCGGCATCGGCGCTGGCGGCGTGGAGCAGGTCTACATGGGCGACGCGTGGCAAAGACTTACCGTTCGTGATCTGAGGAAGGTAGGGACTCCGTTGTCGGAGGAGGCCGAGGAGATGGACTGGTACGACGCCGTCGCAATGTTCAACGCACACCCGCCGTCGGAGATCGATGGAAGAGGCCGAGGGAGCGGGCCGGTCCAAAGGAGACGCCGGCACTGCTGACGGCGACTTGCCACAGAACTATATGGTTCGCCGCCGGCGAGATACGAACTGGTCGGCCGTGGATGACGTCGTCGATATGTCGTCTAGCGTTATAGTAGAAAGGTCGGTAAAAAGAAAATTCAACAGGGCCGAATCCACATGTTTGTAAAAATACAATTGATGATTGTTCCAACTTCGCAAATTTTATGATTTCATAGACGTCCGGATATTGGGTTATTCATGGTCATTTATTATGTCTTCATTGGTGTTAATTTTGGCATGATTAATAATTAAGCGAAATGATATATAAGGTTAAATATGTGGAAACGTCCCATGTTAGTTGGTAAGAGAAGACTAAGTTATGATTTGTTTGATGTTATAGAGTAACGATATGGACGGTGGTGAGGAGGCTACTTTATATTCTCCGTGCCTCTGCTTGATAGAATTAATTATTAATATGCTGATGTAGCGTCGTTTTACATGAATTATAAATGTGGTTGTTCGAGACCAGGAGGACGAAGAATAATGGAGGTCATAAAGTGGAAACCTAACACAACAAAGCTTGATGGTAGGTGTGTATCACATGTGCTGATGTGTGTTGGGGTAGAGACTCTGATGCACACAGGGGGCGAGGACGGTCTCAACAACCATTGTCTTACTTGAAATTTGTAACAAGTAATAACACTGCTGTACTTACGAGTTACAACTACTAGACAACTTTGCTCCACACAAAATTCACAGCTACCATAGTTTTACGTATGTGTTCCAACTTTCATCTTCGGTGGGGGTGTTGGGTTATCTCTCTTTTGTAAATATATAAAATAACAATCTTATGTTGGGTAAAAATTAATATTTTAAAGATTCACTTAGTGTGAAAGGAATAAAAATACCGCCCGATAATTTTCTTTTATGGGTTTTGAGTTTTAGAGAAAAAGGATGAAGGGAGGAGGGAAAAATTATGGATTAAAAAAAAGTGAAAGCTTTGTTAAGATTCGTTTGTAATCGTTAATGATAGCTTTGCTAAGTTCTTGATTAGTAATATTTTTTCGTTATTTTTTATTTTCTTTTTTTATAGTTAATACTAATTTTATAAAAATTATAGTAAATTGGTATTTTAGAGTTAGATATTTTTTATATAAGGTTGTGATATAATAAATTTGATCCGGTCATCTTCTTTATAGTTTTTTTTTCCAAATTTAGGGTTTTTTCGCGAATAATTGATTTCGTCCATTTTAAAAAGTTTAATTTTGTCTATTTCTATTTTGATTGTTACTCCTCATCCATTATGTGTTGAAGTAAGGATTTAGATATTTGGTTAATCCTAACAGGTGGTATTTGTAAAACTCGTGATTCGAGTCACGGTCTTATAGTCGTTAGCCGATCGGTTCAGCTGCGGTTCGAGTTGAGTGTATTTCAGAATACGTATAATGAGCCGATGCCAGTCACGTGTATGAAGTATGAGGGGTCATGTGTACCCGAGTATGTTATGATAACGTCATGAATGGGCAGAGAATAAATTATCAGAATATATGAGAGTATACAGTTGATGGTTTTAGATTTCTTTATTTTGTGACCGTAAAAATAGTTTTAGGCCGTTTACCGCGTCAAGATGTGTTGTGGGGTAATTTGGGTGGGTTATTAGTTATAGAGCATGTCATTTGGATGTTGTGTGTTTTAATTTATTTTATGGGATTTTTCCCGAATTTTTTTCTAGATTTTTTTAGGATTTATTACGCGTTAGTTATTATTCTTGACTCGAGACGGAGTCGAGTCAAGTTTTATTTATGAGTTTGCCACTCAATTATATTTTCTTTCCCCGACACCTTCTCTCCCCCCC
>JAVDBV010050818.1:0-11036 GCA_032619315.1 Piper longum
ATATATATATATATATATATATTAAAAAAATTAAATAGAGTTTAAACTCGGCTTGATGGGTGTTAATTGGATTGGGGGAGTGGGTCAAACTTTGGCCGAACCCGATAAGCCGGCCGGGTGTGGTGTCGTTTTTGCCTAACAAATCATACAAAAGAGTACTTGTAGGTCCCAATTACCCGTTAATCGAATTTGAGTAAAATCTTCGGTAACCATCTCCCCCATGTCAGCGAGGGAATCCTAGTCCCAATAAAATCGTCGGTGCCAATGATCGGCAGCAAACCACCGACAATTGGCGATAGAAACGGCTATCACTAAAGTCATCGCCAATGTGTATAAGGATCTCGACTTTGGAAGGCCATCTAATCAAAGAGGGGAAGGAGGATCTGTCGCAGGGGAGAAGCATCTTGCCGGGAGAGTGTTGTTGGAGACAGGTTCCGGCAAGGGCTAGTCTTTGTCCGCGAGGTCCTGAAGACCTTGATAAAAGCCACTCGGCTATTCTCTGCGGGTGTGGTGTCGTTTTTGCCTAACAAATCATACAAAAGAGCGCTTGCGGGTCTCAATTACCCGTTAATCGAATTTGAGTAAAATCTTGGGTAGTCATCTCCCCTATGTCAGCGAGGGAATCCTAGTCCCAATAGAATTGTCGGCGCCGTTGATCGGTGGCGAACCACTAACAATTGGCGACGGAAACGGCTATCACTAGAGTCATCGCCAACGTGTATAAGGGTCTCGACTTCGGAAGGCCATCTAAGCAAAGAGGGGAAGGAGGATCTGTCGCAGGGGAGAAGCATCTTGCCGAGAGAGCGCAGTTGGTGACAGGTTCCGGCAAGGGCTAGTCTTTGTTCGCGAGTTTGTGAAGACCTTGATAAAAGCCACTCGGCTATTCTCCAGCCAGGTTTGGGATGATAACCACTCCCTTTTTTTATAGATATGGTTTTGTTTTTGGCATGGACGACGGTACGGAATCTCCTGTGGAACTTCATGGAGTCATCGGTCGTGGCCGGAGGGGTTGACAGACTTAGGTAAAAGTCGACGTCATAGTTAGAACTAGGTAAGTTTTCCATGTGCAATTAAAACATGATCAATTAAATTTTGTTAAACTATTCGAATGCGCTCTTCAATTAATTAAAAAATTTACATTTTATAAATACAATTTAAACACTGTTAGCATTGTTGTAATTGAAAAAAAACATATAAAGTAAACTTAAGTATAATGACAAACCTTAAATATTATCTACAGAGTACGTATTGATTTTAACAATATTATTCCTTTCTTTTTATAAACAATTTTATTAAATAAACTATATATATTTTTAAACATGGAAATTTTAATCAAAATAATCATAGAAATATACCTTACCTTGAGACGGAAAGGCGTCTGGTGCCGAAATGGGAGGGTGGCGCGTCAAAGACGCGAAACTTGCAAGAGATGGGGTCAACGGTGCGGGCGCTTTTGGCAGGCGGCACAGACAGATTAGGATTGGGATCCATGGTCACGACAGTGCATATGTTTACTTCCCGGGATCCATGTTCACCACAGTGCATAAGTTTAGTTCCCAGTCCATCGCCATCATCGTGCCCCACCACCGCAGAAGGTTGACGAGCTTTCTTCAGGGGTGCAGACAAGTCTTGGGCAAGCTTCTTTGGTAGCAGGTTAGGATATTTTCGACGAAGAAGGATGCAAACATCGGGAAGCCATGGATCCCAATAGTATCTACTACTCCGTCTGTGCCTCCTGCGAGAAACCCCTCCCCCCACAACTCCGTCTCCTATGACTTTTGCTTTTGTTGACTGGCTTCTTACCCTCACCTTTCTGAACCAAATGCCTCTTCTGTCTCATACTATAGTATAACATGTTGACCTTCAACCACATTTCTATATCTCTTCATTAATATGGGCTTGAGTTCTCAGAAAATTGTGTGAAGGTTTATGTGCATGTGGAAGGTTATTGTTTTTATTTTCTTGCTGTATCACTTGACACTTGATTGAGTTGAGGTGGCCGTATTGTGAATTGATTGGTCGCTATGGTTAGATACTATGATAGAACTAACTTTTTTTTATTTTTTTTAAAAGGGCCAGGACGGTATTTAAGGATGTTGTCTATGAAACTTTGATTTTATATTTTATAGTAAAAAATAGTAGCGCGATAAATGCGTTCTTTTGAAACAACATCGAACACCTTTTGTCCTTTGAAATAAGCGATTAATATCAAAACACATCAAGATCGTCCATCAACTCAAAGAATGAAATTGATTATCTTAAACAACTATTCCTACAAGGTTTTGCCAAGTCACTTAGGGCAGGCCCAACAAATCCACCATCACATCGGCATGTTCTGCAGTAATCGCTATCTATATCCATGCCTACACGCCTCCCATTTCCAACATTGGACCAATTCAATTGATATGAAAGTGACCTCAGTGTTGCTCACTGTTACCCATTTGTTCAAATCGGACCGGGGTTCAAAGCCCGCTCTAACCAATATTCCCGACTCCGATGCCGCACACTCTGGACCACAAAGGATTCATCTATCTAATGACAACAAGCAGAAATTTGCCATCTTCTTGAAATCTCATATCTAATACATGGATGTTTATTGTTAGAGTGCATATCTCCTATAGTGACCGATTTCTCTACACACCTAGTGCATCCATCTGGAGATTGACATGTCAGGTTCCCTTCGTCACCAACTCACTCTAACGAAAGGGTCGTACGTAGCAGTGAGGAACTTCCCTTACCATTTCTTCTGGGCAAAACAGCGAAGTTTGATATTTTATTTAAAAATAAAATTATTGATAAATATAGTAGATTTTCTTCAAGGAATTGAACTGAACAAACAAAAGGCATATTACATAATAACAATTTCTAATAAGAATATAATGTTTTAATGCATAACCATATTATTTTATGAGCAAAATCATATCAACTTAAGATACGTTGATTATTTAAATAACATATAGCATAAATTATATGAAAAGAGTATTTTTAATGACAAGATTAACTTAGAACATGAATCAACTCAAATATCATAAGGCTCGACTTAAACTCGAAAGCAAATGAGCTCATTTTGAACTAAGCAATACTTGGCTTGATCTACTAGCCCAATAAGCAACCCTACTATAGATAGTGTGGCCACCAGGTTAAGCATATACTTGACTCCGCCCAATCGAAAAATACGGGGTTTACCCCACTTTTATTGGGTTCGTGTCTAGTAGTTTTTCATATTGGGTCAGTGTTTAAGTTTGTCTCAAAGAAAATAACTTAACAAGGATAGAAACCCAAAAAAGTATAATTTTTTTTAATTTAATATTGTGGTTTTTTATATAATTTAGTGTGGATGCAAAACATCTTCTAAAATATAATATAATATTATGGTTTATTTATCATACAAATTTTAAGTTTTATTTACGCTCTTAAAAATGTGTACTATATTTGATAGTGGTTCGGTTTTGGATTTGGTTTGAGGTTCTTAAATTAGATCTGGGTCAAGTTGGGGTATAAATTTAAGAAAAGTATGTACATGAATATTCAGGCCTTTAATACCATATTTGGGGGAAGGGAAGAGGAAACTTGTCTGGTTGTTCACCAGCCACAAGACTTGGATGATGGCGCCGGAGGGGGAAGGATACACTTGCAGTGTGGTGGCCATGGATCCCAACAGTATCACCTACTTAGTCTGTGCCGCTTGTGAGAAGCCCCTCCTCCCCATTGACTCTGTCTCCTGTCAGTTTTGCGTCTTTAGAGCGGCTTTCAATGCTCCCCCATTCCGTGCCAAACGTCTCTTTCGTCTTATGGTATGTTACAAGATGTTGACCCTCAATCACATTTCTTTCTCTTATTATGAGCTTGAATTCTCAGAAAGCTGTTTGAAATTTCTAATTGCAACAATAATGTGCTTGTAGAAAGCTGTTATTATCTTCTAAGAGTATATTTGATTTAATCGAGATGGCCATATTGTGAATTGATTGGTTGCTATAGTTAGATAATATGGTGGAGCTATTTTTTGTTTTCATATTTATTCAATGGGTAGGGATGATTTAAGGATGTTGGTCCTCAAATTTACTTTTATAAATGAGTTTTTAATTAAAAAGGAAAAGAAATAAAAGGTCTGTTAATCAAAACATTTAAGATCAATTTAAGGCAAAATCTAAGCCAGCATCCGAAGATGGACTATCTAAAGGAAGAGTGAAGAAAACTAGATGGTCGAAAAATACTAGTGTGTACTAGGCCCTCCAGTTATTTGGGAAAATAAAATATGATTGGAGAAAGAAGCATGCTTATCCGATCTCAATGTATAACTTGACTAAGCAATGTGTAGAAGTAGCACGAAGAGAACAGATCTGATGGTTTTAAGAATGTAAATTGTAATCAAATGAAACAGCTAACAAGTGGTGATGAAATCAAGTAACTGAAGTAGCAAAAACCAAAGTAGAAAATAAAAAATACAAGTTGTGACGAAATCAATTAGCTGAAGTAGAAAAGTAACTAAAATAGAAAATAGCAAATACATCAAAACACAAATATGACAACAAAGCAAATGCAAAATAGATTAAAAAATTTATAAGAACCACATAAACTCTACAAAATAACTAGATGTGATTGTGGAACAGAAATACCAAAGCAATTTTGAGTTTTGCGGGTGTTATGTTTGCCTGATATTAAAACCACCATGGAGAAGATCCTACAGTTTGAAGGAGATGATAGATGAAGGATGATTACCACCACAATGTGGAAGAAAATTTCAATATTTATTATAGAATTAATCAGCTTGATATTGATGAAAAGAAACGGAAGAGAATATCAAAAAAGAGTATGAAGGCTGTATGCTGTGCTTTAACCTGAAGTTTGGCCAAACAAAAATAGAGAACTTACTATGAGAATTTTGGTAGAATGCTTTGTAGAAATGATGGTTAGAAAGCCGGAGTTGATAGAGAAAGAACTGGATGTCTCCTTGGAGTAAAACAAGAACAAACCTCTTTTTTCCTGGAAAAGAATAGACTAATATCAAAACACATCTAGACCATCCATCTACTCAAAGGATGAAATTGATGATCTTAGATGAATGTTCCTACAAGTTGTTGCCAGATCACTTAGAGAATATCGACATGTTCTGCAGCAATCACTACCTCATATCCATGCCTATGGGCCTTCCATTTCCAACTTGTGGACCAATGCCAATGACATGTGAGTGACCTGGGTGTATCTCACCATTCTTCCATTCCAGTGATATAGGGGGGTAGTGCACTTCAATGTGTTTCCCCTTCCTGCTGGTCTTACTATTCTCCTGGGTTTTTACTGCAACCATGTTACAGATAGTAATTCAATAGATTTTTAAAGTCAGTTTTTATTTGCCATTTAACGTTTAGCCAAAGGTAAAATGATTACAAAGAGGTTAAGGTTGAATGTTAAGAGATCGATATATGTAAGAAGTTAAGGGTGATAGATGTTAGTCAAAGCTTATAATTCTTATTTGTAGCATATAGCGATGGAACTTTACATATTTTTATTTGTATTATTTTTCTAATTGTATAATTAAATGGCAAGAATGATAAATATTGCTTTACATCTGTTATGGACCCATGGTAAGACTATGAAGCTTAGTCACAAAGTTAAACTCAGATATGAGTCCAATAATGAAGTGAAGATTGCATAGAGGGTTATAATTAAGTAAAGAGGATTTGTTATTCTTCTCCTCCTCCTCCTCCACAGCTGATTTTTGTGCAATGTAATTATTTTTGGAGAAAAGTTATCCTCCAATAATTTTTAGTGTTGCTCTTGACTGCTGAACCGAGAAATTTTTTTAAAAAATTGATTTCTTGGCCAAAAGCATGTTTTCATGTTTGATATTAAGAATGAACCAAAAGCCCATTGGTATTGCTTTTTTAGTTCTAGCAAGTGGTTAAGTTCATGTGTGTTTATTTACTTATTTATCTCATTTATATTCAAAAAATCCCAATGTGGTTAGATCAATTTTTCACTTGACATTTGTAGTTGTCCATTGCTACTGATACCAAAGTCATGGTGGTCATTTGCTTTGATCGAGCTGCTCGCATTCTTTTTGGCTGTTCAGCTGATGATTTTTTCAGTTTTGCCAAAGCAAATCCATTTGCAGGTGCTTGTTTTTCTACAAATTGAAGCACTAGGCTACTTATGTTCTGTTTACAAAGCACATTCTTGTCTTCTGCAGAAGAGAAGGCCAGTAATGTCCTTGTTGGGGAATTCTTTAGGATGAGTTTAAAGAAGCCAATGAACAGCCACGCTGAACACCTTCGCGTTGCTTCGGTTGTTCCTTTAAGCTCCAGTTTTGTTCCCATCATTGAAACATTGAAAACAATTTACCAAGTGGATGATTTGACAACTGTATGGAAGGCAGCAGAATCTGTCCAGGCCCAGGAAACTTGACCGGATACTACGGGTTTGCGTCTATTAATATCATTGACATCTTTTTCCACAGACAATTTCGTCCTATAATTTCATCATATATCAAGGTATTGACGCTATAATCTTGCCTTTTTCGTCTATAACAGTTAAAAATATTCTATTGAATTGCTATTAACGAGCATGTGTTCGTCAGTCATTCTTTTTCAACGGGATTGGTCTTCTGAATTCCTTTCTTTGAATTTTTTTTGGAGATTATTCTTTCTTTTTAAGAATAGATTTAAGAATGCACATTTGCGGTGTTAAACCTTTTATCTCTTGATTGTGTGTGACATTACTCTAAAGAATGTTTTCTATGATAAATACTTCTGTTGTCTGGATAATTTGTTGTCTGGTGTTCATTTCACTGAAGCCACTATATACAAATTCTAGAAGTGTTTATTAAATTTCTTTTTCTTTTTGGTTCCGGCAGAGGCCAAATGACGGTGACCATCAACTTTGTATATTGCGAGGTGTCGTAAATAGGAAACTCCTCCATAACTTTCTATATTTTATTCTAAGCGAGTGATGTTTTGATAGACGTTGATGCACATTGGATTTTGCACCCTAGCACGAGTTTGAGGAGGATTTTTGCCTGTTGTCAGCTATCTAGCTCTTAGAGTGTATCTGTACATAATGACTCGGGCGACGCCGATGCAAGGCATATTTTCTCATTTCTTTGTAGTAATGTACGATTATACTATCAGCGAACAGTCTCCTCTTTGTTGGACAACTTAACGCAAAGACTTCCCTAGGCTGCTCTTTATTCATTGAAAGATTACCAAAGATTTCTTGCTTACTAGGGTTAACTTGATAAGGCTTCCGCGTTCATATGCATTTTTCTCCATTTTATTGGGTCGACGCCGATATCGAACTTAAAAGTAGTTCGGTTTTTTCATGAAGAACACTTGTGGTCGGTGTGGGGCGTGTTGCATGAATTGAGTTTAATTAGTGGAAACTCTTATAAAGTTTGGGCTTGATTAAATTTTGAGTTACTGTACAGGACATCATACCAGATTTTGTGAAGGTAATATAGTATGTTTGGTGATTGTTTCGTCCAAGTTGAACCGAGTTTAGGCTATTATTATTCTGGATTCAATATTTTAATAACATAATGTTAATTAAATTAAAATGCAAGCCTAATTTTTTAAAATTCACATTCAACCTATGTAAACAACTCATATAAAGTAATAACTTCAACACTCATGAAAACATAAAGACAAGCAAAAACCGAAGCATACCCTAAGAGTAAAGACTGATACAAAGTATTCTGGCTTGCTTTAAAAAGAAACAAGGAAATAAACAAAGACTATACTTTAAGTACTCTTCTCAATTCTAAGTAAGTGCAACAAAAATATTTGATATTATCTCTCATTGTCATAGGCCACAGCTAACTCATTCAAATCACAACACAAGAAAAATTATGGCTGGATCAAGTCTGCACTCGACTATCACATTCTGCTGCATGGCCTTGCTTAATTTGTAAGTTCTTTTGGCTTTATTGTGGTCACAGATTTCGGGTGGAAATCGGTGGAAATGCTGCTTAGAAATTTGAAGGGTTCTTTCTCTTATATAGAGAAGTGGTATATCCTTATGACTGTTTGCCGCTCCTGGAATATTTGTAGGACAAAGTGAGCTCGGCGGTGGTGCTGTCGGCAGTGCTCAATGTTTGATGGCCGTGGAGGTAGACAAGTGTCACAGGTCTAATTCATGGGATGAGACGGGACTAGAATTTGGTGGTTGTTCCTAAGGTTCCCGTGTCCAAGAGGGGTGGTTGGAGCCATCTCTGTGGTGAAAGCAACTTACCACATTAATCCGTGTTGTGTTGCAGACATGAAACATGGTGCACGAGAGTGTCAGGAGTGGCAGTCCATGTGGCTGATGTATCGGTAACGTGTACCGAGCATGGGGCCATGTTGGGACCAAGAGACCTCATGACAGGTACTAGTTCGTGATGCAGTGGTAGTCGGGTGTTTGTGACCGAGCACTATCAGCTAGGCGTCATGAGCATGGGTCGTGCATGACCGATCAGGTGTGCCGAGAGAGGACCAGGCGTGATCAATCACCAGTGTCGAGCGCATGGCGAGCAGTACCGAGCAAGTAACGGTACCGGGTCTCGACGTGATCAGTACGTGCAGCGGCACTGGTTTGTGGCAAGTACAGGTAGCGCATGCAGTGATCGGTAGCAGTACTGAGAACCACTGCTAGTACATACCGTTATTTGGAGCGGTCAGCATGTTCGAGCGATCACGGTCCCGGTACATGGTGCGTGATGGGGCGTTTATCGGTAGCAAGTACCAGTAGCGATATGGTGGAGCATGATCGGTAATTGGATACCGATATTTGGAGCGGTACCGAGTCCCGTGCGGTGTTGAGTGCCGGTGAGTAGCGGTAATCGAGTTCTGGCATTCTGGTCGGAAATTGCCATAGTGCCGGGAGGATTGGAACTTTTGTGTTTGTTTGTTGGAATTGGTCGAGCCATGGGTGGAGCTTGAGGCCAGCGGTGCAGCCGACTTGAAGATAATGATCATGGCAAGATTTGGGATCTTCTATTCAATGACGAATTGGATAAGGTGACATCCTTAGAGATCAAGATGAACAAGATCTAAGGAGTATCTTGGGGAGTTCAAGATAAACACGGGCAGATAGGTATATATATCTACTGGTGTCTTCAAGGAAAGGGGACGACAATTGGTTTTCTGCACTTTGAGGAGAGAAACTTAAGTTGTGGAGAGAACGAGTGGGAGATTGTGTGGAAGTGCTGCGTGGAGTACTTGCCGAGATCCAGTGCCGACGGTGGAGTTGCTGCAGCCAGACCTTCACGTCGAAGGGCTGGAACTTCACATGTTGATTGGAGTGGTCGTCATCCAAGGGATCGAGGTACACAATGCTTGTTCGGCAACCTTAGAGTTTTTCATACTTAAGTAAATTGCATGTGACAAGTCGATCCAAGGGGAGAGACTTGGGGTTGTGTTGTGAGGATTATATGTGAGAGGGGTTTCTCTTAATTCTCACAGTCTTCTTGTTGGATAGGAGACCAACGTTGTGGGGTTTGCATGTCCACAACGTACAAATTGTCAGGGGTGTGATTGTTTGTGTATTCGTTTGTTCATTGATTGAAATAAAGGTTGGAATCGAGGTTCCATAATAGGCCAGAGTCGACATCGGGTTTGGTTACTTGGTCGAGTTCGGTGAGATTCCGAGAACTCGACGTACTGTGTGTTGGGTAGCGGTATCGGTGGTGTCGGGTGTGCTGGGTATTAACTTGGCGTAGCGGTACTCGTGTTGGTGATTTATCGGTATCGCGTGTGCGTGTGTTGATTGTGCTGGATTACTGTTTATCGGTAACCGATAGCCTGTTGGGTGCACAAGGCGGTTCGGGTGCGACCAATAGTTCAGTGGTGATATATATTGGTGTTGCTATTTTCAAGATCGCAGTGACTAGTTTTCGTTGCATACTTGAGGTTGGCTGATATTTTCAGGAGGGAAATAGCCACACGTGGTGTCTTTTAGGGTAAAAAATTCACCCTAAGGGAAGCCCCGTGACAACAAGGGAGGCATTGGAATTGGAAGTGCTGGGTTAGTCATTTCACATTGATCGTGGATAAAGTTAATAACTTATATATAGTTTAACGAGAAAGCTTTATTCCCAAGATAGTTTATTAATTAAGAGAGGTCTATGATACCTATTATAAAAATTTTTTAGGAGTCCCATAATACCTATTGCACGTACCTTTCAGGGGACCAAATGGCACAAAAATGGTATAAATCGTAGTTGGCTTGTTTGCTCATGCTAATTGTAAAAGCCCTTCTCACAAGTTTTACCTAATGGTTTAAAGGGAATTTATCATGTGATGATTTATGATACGAGGGCTCTCTCTGATAACTTTGAGGTCGCCATATGTGTGAATTAGAGATTATTAGGTTAAGACCCCATCGATTGTGAATAAAGTTGGTGACTTATGAGATTGCCGATGCGTGAATGAGATATAATTAATTTAGTCCCTTCTATCATCGGTTATAGATGAGGATGATGATTTGTATTTAGGATAATAAGAAAACTTTATTTCATATGAAAATGTGACTTGATATAATATCTACTTCAGGAACTGGTGGCTGTTTCTAGTGGAATTAATTCCCAATGACTTTCACTTTTACGTTTTTTTATAAAATGAATGAAAGGAAAAGAAATAGAGGCATAGTATTGGTCTTTTGGTATTCTTACACGGGGAACGTGGAGTCAAACAAAGAATATTTATTTTGAAAATGTATATCTCGTTATTTATAAGAAAGACAAGCAAAAGAATTTTTGAATGATTGATAAGTACAAAGCATAGTTGTAAAAATCAGCTAATTCTACTTAGAATTGGCCGATTTAACTCGGATCGGAAGATTTCAAATTCAAAAAACCACCCAAATCGGCCTTCATGTTAATCGGTCCATGAATCGACTGATTCGAGCCATTTCCGACCAATTCGAGCGGATTCTAGAATCAACCCAAATCGCCCAAATCCAGAAGACGGCGGGGCTGGGGGACGATGGGGTGGTGACATCGAGCAGCGAGCGGCGACTAGTTGAAGAGGTGGAAGGGGGTGGTAGTGTGGAAGGGGGTGGCAAAG
>JAVDBV010050819.1:0-12543 GCA_032619315.1 Piper longum
TCAAAAAATTGACATGGGTTAAATTCAATCAAGTGTTCAACTTAAGTTTTAACTTTGAAATAGGGAAGCAAAGCAAGGGCCACTTTGCTCCCCTGCCTAATTGAAATCGCTGGTTCGAATCCGGCAGGTCGGATTTTTATTTTTTAAAATATATATATATATATATCCAAAAACACACGCTTCTCGTCTCATTCACCGTGTATTAAGCTTAATTGTTAATTCCTGGCATTCAAACCCCTACAAATATTTTAGTCACTTTCCCCTGCCATGGCACTTGGCAATAAAATTTATTTTTAGAAGGGCTATTATTTTAATGAACAATAAAATAGAAATGTAGCCCTTCCTTCTTCACACACAAATATAAAAAGGCCCATGAGTTCAGGTTGCCTCAGATGCCTTTGGTCAAAAAATTGACATGGGTTAAATTCAATCAAGTGTTCAACTTAAGTTTTAACTTTGAAATAGGGAAGCAAAGCAAGGGCCACTTTGCTCCCCTGCCTAATTGAAACTAAGGTGGGCAAGTTCACTCCTTTCAACATTTTAATTTATTGGTATGAACATCCCAATGACGGTCACAACCAATCAGCCAAAGTGGCTAGTAGTTGAGTTCTAGAACACACATTGGATCCCTTCCATAATTTTATTAGTTGGCTGCAAACCATCTCAGTGTAAACCTAGAATCTTTTTCTTCTTCTTTTTCTTTTTTATCCTATGCTTTATTTAATCAACATAAGATACACGTAACTGTTGTGAAATTTTTAAACAGTCACCCTTCCTAAAGGTAGTATATAGGTAATATATTTTTAAGAAAATTCATACATGTTTATTGTATTTGTATTAAAATTAAATATGATTATAGTTAAGTGGGTCATCTATGTGATCTCTTGTATGAAAATTTTAAACAGTCAACCTTAATATAAGTAGCATATAGGTAATATAGTTGTAAGAAAAATTCATACATGTTTATTGTATTTGTATTAAACTTAATTATGATTATTATCAAATGGGCCACCCTTGTGTTCTTTTATGTACAAAAATGTTTTTTGCTTTTTCTTATAATTTCTTATAATAAAAAAAGAAAAATTAATTGTACACAGGAGAGAACCCATTTGATATTAATCATGATTATTTTTTATTCTCATTTAAATAAAATTATATTAATTAAAAATAAAAAAATATCTAATATTACTTTACATATAAATTAATTAAATATATCTACCTTTAGTAAGGATGAGTATTTTAAAATTTTTATATTATTTATATTATTATCACGCCAACTAAAATATCTTTAATACCTGAAAATATTCGAAAAATGCCAAAATATTGATATCCATAGATATCTAATGCTTTATGGTCATTGTATTCGCTTGGAGTTCTCAAAAATTGGAAAATTCCGTGTGTGTACTTCTTCTCATTTGTTTGGGCCCAAAGAGATTATAAAGAGGAGCACCAAGGGTGTAAACGAGCCAAACCTGCTTGTGAATTTTTTTACACCCCTAAATACCACCAACCAACAAAATTATGGCCTTTTCCACCATTAACCACTCAAATTATATACCCTAAGCCGTCACACCAAAAATTAAACAGTAATCAATGTTATATTATATTTAAACTTTTGTTCTTCTCATACAGAGAAGGTATTGCATGACAACCACATCTGACCTAAAACCGTAATTTATGTGATTATTAAATAACAAAATTACCCTCATTGATCATATGGGATTCGAAGGGCAAAAATATAATGAAAATCTACTAGAATGGTGAATACGTTTTTTAATTTGGTTTTGTCATTTATTATTTTCACAATATGAGCTATGTTATTTGTTCCTTCATCCCCGACTTTGGAGTTTGTAAAAGAAGAATTAGAGATGAAATAATTATACGTATTAATAAAAGAATATTATTTAAGTGGTCACAATAAATATTGGTGTAACGTATGGCGTGTCTCGAGTCTGAGGTTCTGAGCTCCATTTTCTACACAAAATAATACTATTCCTAGCAATGTTGCCCCAGCGAAGATCAAAACCTGTAAACTGTAAACTGTAATCGGTGAAAGGAACGTTAAAAGAGGGTTGATGAAGAAGCCAAGCTCTCCCTGTGGGAGTCATGAATGCACAATGAAAGTATTTCAGGCGGCCCACCTGCACGTCTGCAATAAATTTCTGGAAAGATTCTGCTTGCTTTCATTATGTGCCAATCTTGGGAATCTTGGGTATTTGCAAACACATGGGATCGATAGCCCATGGTATGGCGGCTGCTATTTGTGTTACACCAACCGGAGCTATATATAATGCAAAATAATAGATACGTATATCTGATAAAAGAAAATTATGCAAGTCTATAATAATTTATCAATAATTACATCATTGGTCCACTCTGTCACTCTCATCTCTCCACTTGGGCGTCTCATATATGTGGACATCGAGGCGCCACTGTTGGACTTTTGGGTTTCCAAGTCTTCGCTCTCTTAGTCCCCAGTCAAGTTCCTCTCTGAAATCTTAACTAGCTGGATGGTGAGTCATCTATGGCATCCTCTCCTCCTGGTTTCTGTTTTTCTTTTCTATTTGTTTAGTGCCTGTTCTGCGCTCTATGTGGCTTGCTTTGTGGATCTGTTCCTACTTTTTGTTGAAGAATCTGCTTCTGCTACTTGGTTACAGCAGGTTGGTGTTTTAGTTCTTCTTTTGCAAGTTTATTCCTTTTTGATGGGATGATTATTTTAAATGGGTACATGTTTGTCGTTATTTATCTAGTTCTTACACTCCAATGGTTTTGTTTCTGGATGTAGATGTGATATTTATTGTTCTTGTTCTTGGCTTGCAAAAAAAAAAATTATTGTCCTTGGTAGCTTCCGGTGGATGATTTTGCTTTGCTTTCAATTATTTTGCCGTGTAACTGAGTTTTTGTTGATGTGCTTCTTCTTAATCACCTTGCAATTAGTAACATTTAGTGCCCACGAAAGATTTGTACCGGCGTAATCACCTAATGCCTTTCTTCTGTTCGAGGCTGAATAAAATTCAATTTTCTCGATTCTTTAAGAAGATCACTGACTTGGTACCCATGATTTAGATTCTAGCAATTTGAGTTTGTTACTTGGGTTTTTCTGTCTTTGCCAATTAATGGTTTGTCTGTAAAAGAGTTTTCCCTAGTGGAATTGCTGTTTGTTCCAACTCGTTAGTCTAGAATGTATACTGAAAACCTTGAAGTGCAGGATAATTGTGTTCAGATTCAATATGTAAGGTTCATTATCAGTACTTAAACTATATTGAACTACTATATGAAGTTTCAATATCCTCTCTTAGCTACAGTGGTTGAACTTTCCTGCAGATTGTATACATTTCATGTGTTTCTTTGTTCTCACTAAATACTAATTGCGTTGTGCTCCACATTTTTTTATAGGAATGCCTTCCATGAAAAAGCTTAGTTGGATACTGAGTGCTCCTAAAGAGTAAAACATGAAGATGTTTTATGTAGTTCTGATATTTGCTGGTCATTTATTGTCAGCAAGAGCAGACTATCAAGGTAGTTTACCAACCCTTTTCAAATTATGATTTCATTTTGAAGTTGGTTATTTAAACTTTTTGGGAGAGATACAAATGGTAATATGTATTGTGCATAAACATGAGCATTTGTTTTCATGCATTGTAAAATATCTCTAACATGTATCAGTAGCTATTATTACCTTATGAATCTGATTGATACGCGGTTGATTTCAGGATTAGCACTAACGTCATTTAAACAATCAATTAATGACTCCCAAAATCATCTCTCAAATTGGAATCCAAATCAAGTAAACCCGTGCTTTTGGTCATCAGTTATCTGTACTGATGAAAAAGTTGTATCTGTGTGAGCAACTTGTTCTCTCCCAACTTTCTTCTTTATTTCATCCTCGTTTGGTTATGTGTTTTCTTCAATGGTTATCTGGATAATTGGATCAGTAATTCTGCTTACCTCACAGGATATTGCCTTCCAAAGGGTTCACTGGAACTTTATCACCAAAGTTAGCTGTTTTGAAGTCTCTTGCTACCCTGTATGTTTGGGCACTTTGTTTTGTTTTCTATTTCCTTCTACTTACTGTATTATCATCTGATATATTCATCCTTTCCCTTTATCTAATCTTTTGCAATTATACATTGTGATTTCAAGCTGAATCTACTTTCTAAGCCCTTAGTTTGGTTAAGTTCTTAAAGGACTCAATCATCATTTTTGTTACTATTGGCTTTCATATCTCGATAATCACTCTCTCTGTTTTTTAGTTTTTTATTTTATTATTATTTTTTAAATTTTATATCTCATTTAATATGGTTGGATGGCTTTGTGGTGCAGAGATCTAAGTGGAAACAGCATAACAGGGCCAATTCCTAAGGAGTTCGGGGAACTGTCGAGCCTGACAAACTTAGGCTTGGAGAACAATAGATTGACTGGAAATATACCAGATTCTCTTGGCAATCTAACAAAGCTTCAATACTTGTATGCTATTCAACTTGCCCATCTTAGCTCATCATATATGTAAACTTCTGCAATACATGTGTACTGTAATTGTCAGCATTTTGATGCTAAAATTTTTTTGTTTATCTCTTGGACAGAGTTTTGAGCCAAAATGAACTAACTGGAAGCATCCCTGGGTCATTATCTAATCTATCAAGCTTGACCAAACTGTAAGTATTGTAATTTTTCAATTTGGAGTTCTATGGCTAAAATTTCAATACCAACCGAAATGGACACCTCCTGTGCCACGCCCTGTCTGAAAATTTGAATTTAATGAAGGGTTTATAAGTGCTGATCTTATAAAGCATTGATGCCTAATAATTTTAATAGCATTTCTATGTTTCAAAGAGACTAAACTATCTAGACATTTTGTGGCATATGTGTGCTGATAATTGGCTTACCTGAATATGACTGTGTTTTCCCTTAAATTTTGTTATATTTTATCTGTTAAGTTGATTATGATCAATCCTGATAGAATTTGATCATGTTATCCTGGCAGCCAGCTATCATCAAATCACTTGACAGGCCGAATTCCAGATCGCTTATTTCAGATATCTACATACAAGTACAAACTTATGTTCTCAATCGAAGCTTTTTACCTGTTCTTTCTGCTCTAGTCTCTCCTTGGAGTTACTAATAGGCTGTTCACTTTTCTGTTCTTATTTACATAAGATGAGATTATGATACATTTTTGGCACTCAAAGATGATTTGAGAAATGATTTATTGCTTCCATTGTATGAATTCAAATGTCTATAATTTTTTAACTTAGTATTGACTTGATTAAATCTTTTAAAGTTTCACAGACAACGATTTGAATTGTGGTGCAAACTTACTTCATCCTTGTGAGCGACAAAACTACAGTGCTGGTAAATTGCAGTGTTTCATGTTTGAGGCATGGCATAAACATTCAGTGTTTGAGCCTTGAAGGAATTGAAAGTCTCAACCTTACCCACTCCTTATTTGTAACAGATGGGTCCTTATTTGTAACAAGGCCTCACAAATCAAAGTCGGGAGTTGTGATCGGAATAGCCGTGGGAATTGTTGGACTTCTTGCTCTTACAGGGATATTGATTTTTGTTTTCAAATGCCGTCACAAGGCCTATCGTCGCGATCAATTTGTCGATGTTTCAGGTCTCTTTCTCTTGCATTTTGCTCTCTTGTATGCACAAATGCACACACTCCAACTCATACACAAATTGAATATGATTTCGTGATCAGTTTGCTTATATTGTCATTGCTGCTATATGATTAGGAGAGGATGATCAAAGAATCACATTTGGGCAGTTAAAGAGATTTTCATTGAGAGAGCTGCAAGTGGCCACTGATAATTTTAATGAGAAAAATGTCATCGGACAGGGGGGATTTGGAAAGGTGTATAAAGGTGTACTGGCAGATAGCACTAAGGTTGCCGTGAAGCGACTAACTAATCACCATAGTCCCAGTGGAGAGGCAGCCTTTCTTCGCGAAATGGAAATGATAAGTGTAGCTGTTCATAAAAATCTTCTGAAACTCATTGGCTTTTGCATAATCCCATCAGAGCGGCTTTTGGTATATCCATTCATGCAGAATCTGAGTCTTGCCTACTGTCTAAGAGGTTTCTCTTCAATGTCCTACTGATTTTGTGAAGTAGTGTGAACCTTCTTATTCATTATACTTATCTATAGACTAGCTTGTTTAATTGTTATTACTGTGTGAGTTTCTTTATGCCTATGATCTTGTTGATTATACTCATTTTTTGACACATTTCAGAGATCAAACCAGGTGAGCAAGTGTTAGATTGGCCTAAAAGAAAGAACATAGCATTAGGCACTGCTCGCGGACTGGAGTACCTTCATGAACATTGCAATCCTAAAATCATTCACAGGGATGTTAAGGCTGCAAACGTGTTACTCGACAAAGACTTTCAAGCCGTTGTTGGAGATTTTGGCCTTGCTAAGTTGGTAGATGTTCGAACAACCAATGTAACAACTCAAGTTCGCGGAACAATGGGGCACATAGCGCCTGAATACCTATCCACTGGAAAATCTTCTGAGAGAACAGATGTGTTTGGCTATGGAATCATGCTGCTAGAACTGGTGACGGGTCAACGTGCAATTGATTTTTCACGTTTGGAGGATGAGGATGATGTCTTGTTGCTCGATCATGTAAGCTCATTGTTCTTAATCTTCTCTACAATTATGGCTTTAAAATCAGTCAGATAATTTTGCCACTTTTCTTATGCTGTGACTGAGATTTCTTTAAAAAACAAAAATTGAGGAAATTTTATACTAGTTGTCTCATAAGTGCTACGGGTAATGCTGGTAATGGTGACGATTTAGATTCCGGCTTTAGGGTTTTCATCTCATGCAAACATGTTTGTAGGATTAGTAAGAAGCGTGATCTTGTTGTAATTTTCTTTCTTGATTTCGGGAAGGAACTTTTCTGTCTTCAATAGGGAAAAATGGGGCCAATATGACATTTCAAAAATTATTGTGTTTTCATTCACTATTTTTTTAGCTTCAGGTAAGTTTCTTGCAAGAATTAAATTTGCAATTACTAATCTCGGCCACTCTTGACTACAGGCAAAAAAACTGGAGAGGGAGAAGAATCTAGATGCCTTTGTGGACGAGAACTTGGGAAAGAACTATGATCCAGTGGAGTTGGAGATGATTGTCAAAGTTGCATTGCTCTGTACTCAACCATCCCCAGATTACCGTCCAACGATGTCCGAAGTGGTTCGAATGCTCGAGGGCGAGGGCCTTGGCGAAAGGTGGGCACTGTGGAAGCAAGTTGAAATGAATCAAAGACGAGAGTATGAGAGGTTGCGAGGAACATTGGATTGGGGAGAAGATTCACTTCATAACCAAGTAGCAATTGAATTGTCTGGAGGAAGATAGCTAAGAGTAGAGATGCAACAATGGTTTTATAAATGAATTTTTGAAGTGGGCATGCACCAAAACAGTCAAGCCCTGACTTTGATCTATGTAATACTAATATAAAATTTTGCTTGTAGACTACAGCGCCACATGGGGATAGAGCCATTTGGAATATGGATAGGAAGTGTTTCTGAATTATAGAGACGAATATCGGTTTCTACCATGAAGTTTAAACGAAACTTTAGACAGAAATATGTGGTACAAAAGGGAAGAAATGATCATTAGACATCTTCATACATATATAAAAAGACTGTACTTCAAGCATTTTGATATGAATAGGGGTGGGCGTTGATATGGCGGATAAGGTATTGTCCATAACCGTTTATTTAACTTTGGACAAAAAATTGGTTATGTACAGCCAAAATTCTTTGGTTAAGGCGATTATAGTTGACGTTGTCAACATAAAAATTTATTTTCAACTTATATATATGGTATTATCTAATTAATTTTTTATTATTAATATTATTTTTTCTCACAAATTATTATTTTTTTTATTTTTCTTTATTTCTCTCGTGTCAATTTTTATAAAAATTAATTTTAATTTTTTATTGTAAATATTATTTTTTCTCACAATCTACTAATATCTCATTTGTTACAATTGATATCTTTTTTAATTTTTTTTAGTTTTTCTCATATCAATTACCATAAAAATAAAAAATATTTTTAAAAAATATTTGAATAAAATTTTTTAATATTACAATAGATAACTTCAAAAATTATGATTGATGTGTTTTAAATTTAATAATTATCCACTAATTCAGTAATAAACATTAAAAATATTATTTATATCATTAATTTCTGATTTTTGTCTGTTGTTCCGTCGGTTATTTGGTTGGCGAAGTAATGTTCATATTTGGTTTGTTTTTTATTCGGTCATAATCGGTCGGTCAAACTTGGTCGGCACAATTCAGACGTTGTTGGACACAATCATTCGGGCGTCCTCCGAGTCCACATCTAGATATGAATTAAAGAGGCTAATACCTGTTAAATGCCATTAAGACAGAAATACGTGATACACATGCGCATAAATGACTGTCATCAGGATCCACTCATTCAAAGATAATGAAATTGTGTAATTCAAGAGGTGAATATCAATTACTACCATTCAGCTTAAGCACAGCTTCAGAACTGAAATGTGATACAAATGAGAAATGAATGTTCATCATATACCACCATACAAAGATTTGATAACATTTAATTCAAGCATTGATATGAATTACAGATGCGAAGATCGGGTATTACCATTGAGCTTAGACAAAGCTTCAAGACAGAAATATGTGATACAAATGAGAAAAAATGATTGCTCATTAAATACCCTCATTACAAAGATATGACAGTACATATGACAGTACGTAATTCAAGCATTCATATGAATTACAAAGGCGAATATCAGTCACTGCCATTAAGCTTACAAAGCTTTAAGACAGAAACATGTGATACAAATGAGAAGAAATGACTGTTCATCAGATACCCTTGGACAAAGATATGACAAAATGTACTGCAAGCATTAAAATGGTCTGTGAATCTGATTACCTGCACGTATTTGAAAATATATAGCCAGAAGAGGAAGCATAATGGGTAGAAATAAACTAGCAAGAATTGTTTCAGCAAAGTTGCATGCCCACCAAGTTATGAGCATACAGAAATGCATTTTATTTGATTATGACTAATTACAAAGCTGGCTCACTGATCATTCATACAGGTGCAACATTAAGGAATATATTCATCCTCTCAACATATAGAAGAAGTCAAATAGTAACAAGTGGACGCCACGTCAACGCCACAGACGCGTCGGGCTCACCGAGTTGGTTCCAATGGTACCTAATACCACCACTTCCCGGCCTAGTAGACGTCACTGGAAAACTGCTAGAGAGCTGCCGGAAAACCATGGAAACCCGCGGGGAAACTGCCGGAACCCGCCGAAAAATCGTAATTGTTGGAATTTGCTGGAAACCACCAGATCTTTCGCTGAGTTCATCTTGTTGATCCTGATCGAGCTTCGGACATCGTCGAACGCCAAATTCGAGGTTCGAGACGTGCATACGATGAAACCCTAATCGTCACCGATTGTCGATGACGCGAGGTATAATTACCTCCAAGTTTATTATTTAGAATTGATGATTGTTAGCCAGCATGATAGGGTTGAGTAATTGATATGATAAATGCCTAAATGTGAATGAAACGATGAGTTAGATGATGTGATTAAGAATGATGAGGATTAAGTGACTAATGAGGTAGTCTGAGCATGATAAGTGGTTACGATGTAATTTAGAAAAATATAATAAAATTGATATGAACAGGGTGAATTATAATTATTTTCACATTTATGATTATTTGACTATTGATAAATATATGTATTGTGAGTGTGATAATTGGGGCTAGTTTGATGCATCATTTATTTAGCGGGCGTTAGTGTTTAATTTTGATGTATAGGTATGGAGTAGGAGCTTGCCGTTTAGGTGCAATGACACGCTTGAAGCTTCTACCAAGTCCGTTTAGGATTCGCCTCTGGTTTACGCTCTTTTCTATTGTATTATTGATTATGACTTGCAGACGACAAGTTAAGTGGCATTTTATCGGATCCCACTTAACTCAGGCTATTTAGTCGAATTGTTTTCCGGATTAATAACCCTCAAGGATGAGATCCCTCGAGAGTGATTTCGAAAACAAGATCCACCGCAAGTTGCCTTCGGTCTATTTTATAAATCCCTTCCTAGGCCTATATATATTTTTATCGAGTTTTCAGTGATACGAGAGATGGAGAAATCGACTTCTCGTACCATGAGCGGATGCCGTGACAGTCAAAGCGGGCTTTAGATTAGTGCAGTGGACTGTTCCATTCCTGAGGGATCCTGACAACTCCGCGTTTGAACTCCTTACACCCAGAGAACGTGAAGGTTTACGGTTATTGTTTAATATAGCGTATGTCATGACTTGTGGTTCAAAGAATATTGAAGGCAACTGCCTGAGAATACTCGGCCTTCGTGCTCAAGGCTAGGAGAAATATAGAGGTAAGGAGAGGGTTTAGGATTCGAGACCAGAAAATGAACTAAGAGAGAGGCAACAACAATAGCAGTTCAGTCAGTTCAGGATGCTACCGGGTCTGTAGCCCAGTGGCTCCTCAGTAAATGCCCTTCAGAGAGTTCACGATGAGTATATATGATTTTTCTTCATATGAGAGTTTGCTCTCATAGTTGTTATTAATTATTTTCTCGGCCGATAACGCTCGTTACTGACGGTTTTTGTATTATATGTAGGTGACGACTACGAGATGGATGTGCCAACCCAGATGGAGAAGCAATGAGGTCTTTAGCACACACACACATATTTGGTGAATGATTGTTTAATATTTCATTTATGATTTTATTGTATTAGTACTAATGTGAGGATATGAAAAGCATGACGATGTGATAACATGATTAAATGCTATGGCATGATATGACGAGAAATATGAATAGATGACACAGGTAGGTTGAGACCCAAGCTTCAGAGTGAGTTCTAGTAGTTCAGACTGTGTGAATGTAGTTTTTGATATATGTTTATATGCCTGTATGTATACTACGTTTACAGGGTAGCCCCTAATTACATTTTTAGGGGAGACTGTCCGTTTTAATTTGGAATTTTTATTTATTTATTGAAATTGTTGATTTTGTATGAATTGATTGTCAAGTCATCCTGTAGTATCCTTGTAGGGTTTTATGCATTCATTCATGCATGTATGACAAGTTGTATTTTCATTTTAAGACATCGAGATTGGATCCGCACGAGTTGTATTCGGGTTAGCCGACCTAATAGGGGCCCATAACATGCTGGTTTGGTTCACGAGCATGAACCAGATTTGGGGTGTTACAAGCACGCACCCACTCACGTAGTGCGGTTGTTGAATTTCCTTGGTCACATATCTCACTGAAAATGCGAAAGCTATATATATATATATAGGTCAGGGTAGGGAATTCAATATAATATAGGCCCGAAGGCAACTTGTGGTGAATCTTGTTTTTGAAAACATACTTAAGGGATCTCATCCTCGAAGTTTATTCATCTGGGAATACAATCGGCTAAATGGCCCGACCTAAGTGGGATCCAATAAAATATCACTCAACTTGTCCTACAATCTGTAAAAATAAATCACAATAAAATATAGCAACAAATTAGGGGCGAGTCCTAGATAGACCTGGTAGAAGCTTCAAGCGTGTCGACACACCTAGGCGGAAAGCTCCTACTTCATACTTACACATCAAATCTAGAAGCTAACGCCTGCTAACTAAATTATGCATCAACTTAACATAAACATCACACATATAATGCAATCATTATCTAACAGTCAAACAATTATCAGTGTACAAATATTTCTAACTTATCCTATTCATACCAATTTTATTATATTTTTTAAAGTTATGTTATAGTCAGTTAGCATACTCAGATTTACTTTATTTAATTAGATCACTAATAGTCATTCACTATCAATCAAATCGTGCAAATCATCACTTCAACCATAATCAGGCATTCATCACAACAATTAATCAATTGTGGCATGTTATACTAATAAATACCAATTTAAATAATTAAAACGAATAAAATTCTGTAACTACTCGTCAGTTACACGGCAATGGCGACAAGGTTGTGGCCGGCTCGAGTGATGATTGGGGGAAAGAGGGAAAGAAAAAAAAAAGAAGAAGGAAGTTGGTTGAGAAAAATGAATGGTCAGGTGAGAAAAACAAATGGTCAGTGAGAAAAATGGTCGGTGATAAAAACGAATGATTGTCTTCTAATTAAAATGACTCGACTCCAACTCGAGTAAAAAATAATACTAACTTGTAAAAATTTTAAAAATCCAAAGAAAAGGAAATAAATCTCGTAACGCGTCCTAATACATTATTTGGCCTAAAAATAATTCTACAATTTAATTAAAATAACTAAAAAATTTTATGCATACTCTCATATATTTTGATAACTCTCTACTGTTGTCTTACTGACGTTATCATCATATAATTGGGCAGACATAACTCTCATAGTTCATAATACAAGATTGGCCTCAGTTCGGTATGTGTGTTTTAAAATTGGCTCAACTGAAAATAACATTCGAATTGACTGGTTCAAACTATCAAACCCTGACTCACATCACGGGTTTTACACCCCCGT